>NW_024121266.1:8085721-8180721 GCF_016745375.1 Pimephales promelas | reverse complement strand
TAAAACATATATACATTTACAAAATCCTAGAATTTTATATTTTATAACAAGCTTTACCGATATTTACGTGCAATAGAGACATTGTGAAAACACAAAAAGTCATAATTGTGACAAAAAAGTCCAAATTATGACATGTAAAGAGAATTTTGATTTTTCAATGACTATTATTTCATAATTACGAGATAAAAAGTCAGAACTATGATAGTCATACCCTAATTATACAAATAAATACGACATTTTATGTAATATTTTTAACTTTTTATGTCATGATTATGACATTTTATGTCATTTTTCTCGTAATTATGACAAAAGTTACAATTATGACGTGTATTTAATAATGAAATTAATAACTTAATTATTAAATTTGTCATATTTTTAACTTTGGCAATTATGACATTTTCGATTTTTCGATTATGATTTAGTGTGTGATCATTTCGACGTTATCTCATAATTTCAACTTTTTATCTCGTAATTAGGACAATTTGTCATATTTTCAAAAAGAAATTACATAATTATGACTTTGTAAACCTTAGTATGACATCAGTTCGACATTTTATCAGTTCATATCCTTTTTAATCATAATTATGTCATAATTAAGATTTACTGAAGCATGTTTTCTTATGTTGCTCTGATTTAAGCAGAACATTTGATGACTGAAAGAGACTGAATTCTCCATGACAACAAATATTTGACTTTCATTGAAAATAATATTGAGTAATACTGAGGGTGTGTGTTAGTGCAGCAGGTTTAAGGTGTGTGTGTGTTTACCTGTCTCTCGGTGGGCGGGGTCACGGCCAGATTCAGGTGCGTGGCCATTTTCTCTTCTTCAGTTTTTCTGAATCAGTGACCAGACTCAAACTCACTGTCAGCTGCTGCTGAAACACTGAAATCATGAAATCATGAAATCACGCTGATGTGAATCACTGAGGATCAACTCACTATCATTACAGTCATGAAGAAAGGATCGTTTAATTTCCTGGGCAAGAAGGATCAATCTTTATTCGGCACCAATGTGGAGTTCAAGGAGATGGGTAAGAGAGATAATCACACTGATAAAAATGTACAGTCTTATAGATCCGATATCAGGTTAAAGTGCTCTTCACGCGACCTTTGCACCTGTCATGGAGCGCGCCGCGCGCACGCGCGTGCACGTCAGGGTTCTGCGCGATCGATCATAACACTTTTTAAAGACACGGAAAACATTTATTTTAAACAACTCTGGGTGAGTACGTGTTTTTAAAAAACGTAGTTAGTAGTAAACACACTGACAGAATAACCACAATCAAATATTCAGGTTTCTTTTGGAAGTTTGTGACGTGTCCGATTACAGTAGAACGAACTGTTTTGTTGTTGTTTACAAATATGCCATATATATACACTACCATGTTACACACCACAGTACCACCATGTTTTGGTTATATGGCATAGTATTACCATGTTACAATGTTTTGGTCATATTCAGAGTACTACCATTAGTATATAGTAGTACAATGGTAATATGTTTTTACTTACAAAAATAGTAGTACCATTGTAATTTGGTAGTTTATGGAGCATCTTGTGAAAACCATAGCAGCACATGAATTTTAGTACCAATGTTATATTTCAACTTACCATAGTATTACTATCTTCTTATTTTGTAACTAATATATGGAACACGCCTTAGATTATTTTTATTTTAATTCACAAACTAAGACATGCATTTTTATATAGACTACGATATATAAAATGGCACATTTTTTGCGGAACATGTTAGTTTCAAAGATGAGGATAAGATTAAAATAAAAACACTTGACCTTGTAATGGCCTTTTTGCAATGATTGACATCAGGTCAGGAATCTCTGGTAATTGCATCATTATCACTTTTAAAGTCGTTTAGGAACAAACACAGACAACCGAAAATAGTTTACGAGACCTAAAAATGAACACAATAACTTTATATAAGAACCTCGTACATTTAGCAGTGTTTGTTTTGATTTACAACAATGAGGAGAAAGTGTTATTCTTGGCTTTTCAAGAATGCGTGAAATGCGACCTTTGACTTGCCATTAAAGTCCCCGTGAAATCAAAATTGAACCTATTTACTTTGTTAGCGCATATTACTAGTCTTGTGGTGAACAATTAATCCGTGCAAGTGAATATATATTAAAAATATGTTTTACCTTAGTAATCTTTAATCAAAATCTGAAAAGTTACTTCCGGTCTGGAACGGTTTCTTTTTCTGATGACGTAGGTTTCACAGTTTGGGTGGGGAAACGCTTAACCACTCCCCTCAAACCGTTAGTTTGCTATGAGCGAGAGATGGAGAGGAGGAGCGCTAGAGTAAAACCCTGCCCTCTGTTCAATATTCCGTTTCACTTGGAAATACGTCACAGCACTGGAGAAAAATCGTTTGCAACTTCCGGTTCACGGGGACTTTAAAGCCATGCACATTAACTACTTGTTCTGCTATTTTGGTGGTCACATGGTCTTCGGCAGTGGCTTTGAACCACGCAGGCTGCTAGTTAAACCATGTTAACCAGGTAAATAACATGTCTTTGGTTTTTTTAGATAACGTGGAGCTGGTGTTGGACTCGTCCGCTATCCCGGAGTCTGGAACCGCCAAAGTGCGCTCGCGTCCGACCGTCAAACACTTCACGGTACGTCCCAAAAACACGCCGATCACGTGATCATTCTCTATCCTGGCTGTAAAGCATCAATGAATAGACAGAAATAGACAGTCTTAGCATATTTCTTGGGCATGTACTATGGTAACACCTTCAATGTACTTGGTACATATACAATACAATGTTTTACTAGAGCAAATGTCCAAAAACTGTCTAAAACTATGGTAACTATGGTGCATGTCCAACAGACTGGGTAAAACTATGGTAACTGTTCAAAAACAGGCTAAAATACATTTTAAACTTTTGTAAATGATCTCGGTACCATAGTACTGCCACAGTACTTTTCCTTTTTAGCTATTTTTTAGAGTTGGGATCTCTCACAAAATTGTATTACCATAATTTCTTTGATGTTATTATACAATGGACTCCAATGTACTTGGTAAATGTCCAAAAAAACGGCTAAAACATTGGTGCATATCCAAATAAACTGTGTAAAATGATTGTCCATGTCCAAATCTATGGACATGTCCAAAAACACAGGGTAAAGCCATGGTACATCACTGTACCCTAGTTCAACGGTAAGCAAATTTGTAGTTTTGGGGTCACTTGCTAAATAGTATTATTGATAGTACTATGTTTTTTGGGAATTTACCATGGTAATGCAGATTTTTGCACATCATATCATGGATTTTCATGCTTTTCTAAACGTACAATTGTAGTGGCATTCTTTCAAAATGGTTTTTAAGCACCGTGCAAATTCTGTGGTCTATGCAAATGGTAATCAAATACACTGTGGGTATACACCAATTACTGACACAATCTGAACGTGTTTTGGTACATCACTGCTGTAGTCTTTTTGTGTTTAATGCTATTTGAATAAGAGAAATGTGCTGAAATCGTCATGTACACACCTTTAGCTTGAGGACAAACACACCCTTCAGCATATAAACACTCTCTCTCTCTGACAGAAAGTTGTGTGTTTGTATCACCCTGGTGATGGTGACCGACCACATTTAGATTATGTCAGTAATTGTTCACCTGAGCGTGTTCGGACTCGAGCTCGTTCACGTTTTTAGATCAGGATCCTGATGATTCAGCTGTTCCGACGCTCTCCTGCCAGGTTCTTGTGCCCATGCAGGTTTCTAGTTTTCCGTGCTGTTTTGAATACACATTGTGTTTGTGTTCAGCAGAGATCTGGCAGACGTACACACACAAGCTTCAGTAATTAGGAAGGCTCATACCTTCTGAACAAATCTCAAAAGTTCAGTCATGCATCGTCCTGCATTTTTCATGCAAGTTGCATTGGATGATTGATTTAAGGCCTTCGTCATTTTAGATTCTTTTGGTTTGGGTTTTTTGTTTCTGTGATTCTCCCATAAAGGCAGCAAAACCTAAACCACAAACATGCACGTTGTAGGGGTGTGTCCCTTATTGTCAATCAACTGAAAGGACAAGAAGGATTGTGCAAGAAAGATTATTAAGATATTTTTGAATTACATTTTTGGATGCAGACCAGGTTCCATTTTATACAGAAAGCACATTGAGTGAACATCCCCTGAACATTCCCATAATGTTTTCAAAACAATCATTCACATTATGGGGTGTTGATGAGGAGTGTCCAAGAACGGTCACCTGATTTACTGAAACATATCTGGAACATTCTCTCACTCGGGATGGGTTCTGAAGTTTCTCAACTGTTTATACATGAGAAAGAAAGTCCTTGAACGTCATAAGCTCTCTGAATAGTTTATAGGAAACTGGTTGGTTTAGTGCCTAGAAATTCAAACTGTGACTCAGTGGCTCCTACAATGAAAGGTGTGTTACTCCTGCACAGTCTCCTTCAGTCAGAATGTTGCTGACAAATGTTATGTTTCTTTAAATCCCAGTCCTCTGAGGGTGTGCAAGGCTTTGCAGTTCCAACTCCCAAGGTACCAATGCTTCCACCCTTCCATGAACCCAAGATAAACGGTGCAGGTGAGATCACAAAACTCAAGAAACATGATGATCAGGAATAGATGACTTCTTGGATAACAGTGTTCTTTTATCAGGGAACACTTAGCACACAACATTCTTGAGGTTTTTATTGAACTAATGAACTTGTCTTTTTGTAGGAAGTACCACAAATTTCCCGAAAGCAAGAATGCTTTCTGTTCCTGACATAATCGAGGGAGAAATACTTATACCTCCTCCACCCAGCGCCGCTCCTCCACCCCCGCCACCCTCTTCAGCCCCACGTCCTCCAACTTTCATCCCTGTCCCACCCCAGTACTTTGGTGAAATGGATCCTTCTGTAAAATATGCAAGTCTGCAACCCCCTCCAATGGCACCCCCAAAACCTCCATCACTTGCCGGGTCCGTGTACAGTTCAGATTTGGACATTGCCTCCCTCAAACCTCCTCCAATGGCTCCTCCTAAAAATCCATCTGAAACGTCCAGCATCAGAGGTTCCCTCTCCAGCCTGGAGCTCCAAGATATCCCAGACTGCCCTAAATTCACCCCACCGCCACCCCCTGGTGGGAAAGCGCAACCTGTTCTTGATAAATCTCCGAAGGCGGCGCCTCTAAAACCCGTCCGAATGTCCTCCATATCTAATCTGGATATTCAGTCCCAAATCCCAACGGCACCAGTTGCTTCTAACCCAACACCATCTAGCTTCAACCCCCAGAACACAGCCAAACTCTACGACGTACAGAAGAGCACATTCCTTCTCGGACAGTCGGACAAGGAAAAGGTCCAGTCCATTTTACTGCTGGAAGATTCTTCTGCAAACTCAGTTGTTGTTGTCAATGGGAATAGCGGGAAAAATGGCGGATCTCTCCAACCAGTCCAATCAGTTGTGCCGCCAACTAAACCAGCCCGTCGTAACAGCTCTGCCGCTCTGCTACAGAATGACCAGCCAGACGCGATAAAAGCGCCAAGTCAACCAGCCAAGGTTGAGGTCAAAGTAAATCCTGAGCCTGTCATGGTACAAAACATCCGGACTGAGGTTCCAACACCCATCCAAGTCTCACCACGAATAGAGAAGAAAATGCCTGATGTTAGGCAGGTGATGGAGTCCCCTGGCAGGTCTCGCAGGAACAGCCCGGTCGTGAACCACCGACAGCTCAACACACAGAGAGTAGATGGCACAGTAAAGAAAGAGACATCCACCTCACCGTTCGCCCTGCTATTGGCTGCAAAGGAAAGAGATAAGCAGAGAGCAGCTCTATCCCAGCAGAACAGCAACCCCACAGAGCAGAGCAATTCTGTGATCCAACCTAGTGCTGAAAAACCAAACTCCTTCACTGTCACTCCTCGAGACCCAACACCAGACAGTCCCAATGCACAATTAAAGACCACCACAAACGTGCAACCACTCACCAAAGCAGAGGTTACAAAAGCGTCCCACTCAAAGCCGGAGCTAAGCTCAACTCCACAACAAAGCAGCCCAATGAACAGCTCCGTTGGTGGTCTGAGTGTTCCTGTTAGAGATGTGGAAAGCGGAGAAGACTTGAACTTCATTCCACCACCTCCAGAATTTGCCAACTCCGACATTGAGGATGAACCTTCGGTTCCCCCGGCAAGTCACCTTCTTCCTGCTCCTCAACCTTCTAAGACCTTACCTTCTACCCCTACTCCGATCTTTAACTGCCCCCCACCTAGTCACCCCGCTCCTGCTCCCCCTGTGAAAACTGCCCCTCAACCTTCTAAAACTTTACCTGCTACACCTGCGCCAATCTTTAATTGCCCCCCACCAAGTCACCCCGCTCCTGCTGCCCCTGTGAAAACTGCCTCTCAACCTTCTAAAACCTTTTCTCCTCCAATCATTAATTGTCCCCCACCAAGTCACCCCGCTCCTGCTCCCCCTGTGAAAAATGCCTCTCAACCTTCCAAAACCTTACCTTCTATCCCTACTCCAATCATTAATTGCCCCCCACCTAGTCACCCCGCTCCTGCTCCCCCTGTGAAAACTGCCCCTCAACCTTCTAAAACTTTACCTGCTACACCTGCTCCGATCATTAACTGCCCCCCGCCAAGTCACCCCGCTCCTGCTTCCCCTGTTAAATCTGCTCCTACACCCTACTTACCTACTCAAATCCCCAATGGCGCCTTACCAAGTCACTCTGCTCCTCCTACTCCACCTACCAAACCCTCCCCACCTGCTACACCTCCTCCTGTAACCAATGGCCCCCGTGTTTCCCCCAAACCTAAGCCTCCCACCTACCCTCCTAAAGCCCCAGGCCCTCCACCAAACTTCCAGCTCCAATCCAAACCAGTTCAAACTAAAGCCACGCAACCTCCTGCACAGGGACCTCCGTCCGTCTCCGCTAGCCAGGCAACACTTCTCAGTATCTTGCAGAAGAAGATGTTGGAGATGGACCCCAAGTTCTCAGCTGCCAAGGAGGTGGAGTCTAACGGAGATGACTGGAACTCTCCGCTGTCTGATGACGAGACCCCATCCTATCCTTCGAAAACCCGAAGTGCTACCCTGCCAGTGCAATCTCATGGGCTGGACCTGAAGGAGCTGGAAAGCAAAGCCGCCAAAAAAGTTCTAGCCACTTCTGCTAAATCCCAGAACAGGTAAACTGAACAAGCTAAAGTCAAAGTTGCATCCCATTCTGTAATGACATATTTTTCAAGTGAAACAACACCTTAAAGTGTCATGAATCATTAAAAATCTAACCCTCAATCTAATCCTCATGTTCATACAACCGCATCATGTTCTTATTTGCACATATATTTAATTTGAAGAAGACATGTGTGCATACTCTGGTTCATGTTTAACGCACTCGAGTATATTAAATATGTCCATGAAAAGTTGAAACGCGCTTGCTCTGGTCCAGATATGAACCATCTATGTTACGAGCGTTGTTGACCTCGTTGCGGCTCTTCCGTGGTGCGGCATGTTGTTCGAGTTCTCCGCTGTGATGCGATCTCATGCATAATACAGCGCACTGATTGGATTGAACAAGCACGAATAAATGCAGAGATTAGCTCGAGGGTCAGCTGATGTAGAATCAGCCAATCGCACGCTCTGAAAGCACGATTCTACATCACACTCCCTGGCGTTGCCTCGACTTTTCTTTTCAACCCGAAAGAACGAAATTGCTCAGAATAACACAAAAATAACCAATTTCCACTTATTGATATCATTTATGAGTGCTTTTAGTGTGTTCAGTGATGTGCAGCCTGTACATCTCAATGTGTTTTGGGGTTTCATGACCCTTTAAAGGGTTAGTTTACCCCAAAATGAAAATTCTGTCAGTATTTACTCACCCTCATGTTGTTCCAACCCCGTAAGACCTTCGTTCATCTTCGGAACACAAATTAAGATATTTAAGATATTAAGATCGCTCCTGCATACTAGTCCATAGGCTTCTTCAGGGAATGACTCTTGCCGGCATCGAAAAGTCATTAAAGACATCGTTAAAATAGTCCAAGTGACTACAGCGGCTCAATCTTAACTTTATCAAACGACAAGAATACTTTTTGTGCGCAAAAAAACAACAAAAATAACGACTTTATTTCAACTATTCACTTCCTTCTCCATGGGCCTGTAGTCAGTTAACGTAGTGTGATTGCGTAGCTACGTCACACGTAGGCTCACTATTGGCCGACGCTGGTCATGTGTGTGATGCGTGTGACGTACAATAACAGAAGCTTACGCTATTAAACTAGTAACCTGACTCGCGCAGAGGGAGAAATAAACGAATAGTTGAAATAAAGTAGTTATTTTTGTTGTTTTTTTGCGCACAAAAGTGTTCTCGTCGTTTGATAAAGTTAAGATTGAGCCACTGTAGTCACTTGGACTATTTTAACGATGTCTTTAATGACTTTTCGAGGCCAGCAAGTGTCATTCCCTCAAGAAGCCTATGGACTAGTATGCAGGAGCGATCTTAATATCTTAATATCCCCGAAGGTCTTACGGGGTTGGAACAACATGAGGGTGAGTAAATACTGACAGAATTTTCATTTTTGGGTGAACTAACCCTTTAAGAGAGGGAAATACGTCAGGTGGGAAAGATTGGCGGTGTTTGAAGAATAAGAGGGATAATTATGCCCTTTTCCACTGCAGTGTAATACGAGATAAAGGCTTAAATAATAAACTCACAATGTGAGGATTAAAGTCACAATTGGTAAAAATTAAGTTGCATTGACAAGAAATAAAGTGTCAGTTACCTGTTTTACTCCGAGGCGGAAACAGTCTTCCACAGGAGATTTCTGTCAGATTATTGTACAGAAAGATGACTCAATGCATTTCTCTGGAATAACACGAACAAAGGTTCACACCTTCCTGATAGCATAGCTGAGATGTTTATTTGATGTGTGTATTCACCTGGAAGGCAAATAGACTCCTAAAATATTCTCTCTGATACTAGCGCAACATTCAACAGCTGTTTCAATGACATTTTTTAATGCTTAACATACTTACTGGCTGTTCTCAATCCGGCTGATCGCCACAAATCTTCTGTAATATTGAGAAATCACTGGTCAAAGTAGAATCAACCACATTGGTGTGTAATGTAGTCCCTCCAGTGGGAGTTCATCTCTATATCAGTGTCTGTGTTTCTGAAACGCCTCCATTGAATCGTTGAGTTTCTTCCCGGAACGAACACGTCCCGATATTCCTCATTTGAATAATTAATGCGCAGAATAAAGGGGCGGGGCCTGGTCGAGTTAGTTAGTAGTGTGTTAAACTGGCGGTTATGGAAAGGGGCGGGACATTTCCCAAACACACTCAAAGCGCTCGACCAATCACATGACACTGCTCCAGCCGACCAATCAGAGCACAGTGTGCTTTTCAGAAGGAGGGGCTTCATAGAGACAGGAAGTAAACAGAGCGTTACTGACAGACTGGAAAGAGAGGAGCCGCAACAATGTTCAAGCAGGAAAACCTGTTCTAGTCGAGCCTGAACACAGACTTCGGTCCTATTATTATTATAATAAGTTTTCATAAGATGTTACCTGAAGAATAACGGCACTTTTCTTTGTCCTTCAGTCCCGGATCATCAAGCAAACAGCAGCACGGCATGACATTCACCGTGAGGCCAGGAACCAAACAGCCCATCACACCGGTGAGCAGAGACGGCTCGCCCTGATCCGGGGATGAGGCCGGTCGGGACCTGCGCTGAAACGCTGAGAGCGACAGAAGCTCGACCACTGTAGCTGAAGTATTACTGTAACCGTCTACGGTTCGAAACAAGCTCTGCCTGTGTATGAACAGCACAAACTCACAATACGTGACATTCTTAATGTCAGAACGTTTAATTTAAGTCACTCAAATCACGTTTAATCCATTTCCTCATCGGTTCGTTGGACGTTTCTTTTCATGTCAAAAAACGTCTTTAATCATTAACGTACAAACTCTACAGCTCTCGATCCCAGAGCAGCTTCCAGTGGTGCTGGACTATTTCTCCAGGTCAAAACGATGTATTTTATGAACTGAAGTATAAAATAAGAATGCCTTTAAAATGTAGATGTAAATGCTATAGATACCGATGGCTGCTGTTGCTGCTTTGTATGGTTATTATTTCGAATCTGAAGCAAGAATCAAAAACATAATGAAGCAACCTTCGCTTGTGTGTTTGAATATACTCGTGTGTGTAAATAAGAAATATTTTGGGGAAATCTCACTTTAAATTGTGTGATATAGGTCAATAATTGTGCTTTATTGATCTATGGAACTATTTCTACGATTTGTGAGACTGTTATTTTGTACATTTAACACTTTGTTACGCCTGAAGGGAACAATATAACCGCAATATTCTGTAATAAAAAACATGCCAGAGCAAAATTGGACAGATGACAGAAACTTTATTGAACAGTGACACTTTTCTTCTATCTAGATCTGATCTGAAGGAATGAAACGTTTGTTTGCTCAAATATGAGATGAAAACAGCATAATCAAAACAATCTGCATAATTTCTGTTAATAAAAAATACATGTTTCCTGCAACTCATGAGTGGTCAGGGATGGCTGCATCTATGTTTCCCATGATGCTCTAGGGCGCCGGTGTGTGCGGGCTCACGCTGTGGTGCAGCACCTGATGGTCCCAGCCCACGCTGGTCAACACACCCGCGCCGCCCGGCACCCAACACACACCGCGCACGAAGTCCTGGTGCCGCCGGTCCCTGTAACTGAACACACACCGTAAACACACTGGATGCACAACGCTTCAAACACACTTATATGGATTTAACATGGAGATCAGGTGAACAATGATATTCTTTGAAATACCATCAAGTATATGAATATGGGTGAACATTTTAATGGTTTAAAATACATTCATTCAATAATATTACATTTACTATTGTAGTATGTATATATGTACACACACAAATGTAAATTAAAATCTAAGTAAAAATACAAAATAAATATAAATATGCAAATTTAAATTATTGTTATATTGTTCAATATTTTATTGTGTAAATACATGTACTAAAATTATATATATATACACATAAAATATATATTTTTTATATTTAATATGTAATATATATGTATTTATTGTATATATAATATTTTAGTAATATAATACAAATCAATTTAAATTAATATGTAAATTTGTATTATCTAACTGTATAATATATGGAATATAAACAATGATTAAAATCAAAGTACAATACTAAAATAAATATGTAAATTTAAATTGTATATTATTTTCTTACAACTTAAAATCAATATTTAAATTTATATATATATATATATGAATAAAATATAGTTTTATATTTAATATGTAATATACATGTATTTATACTGTATGTATAATAATATTTAAGTAATGTGATATCAATTTATATTAATATGTACATGTTTTCATTATCTAACTGCATATACAAACAAGATTATTAAATTAATTTCATATTAAATATTTTTTTACAACATTCAATCATTTATCAACTTTTATACGCAAATGAATATATTTAATCATATTTGCATCGCCCTGTTAAAACACCACATGTTGACCAAAGTGCTCTGCATCATTTGCCAAAATAACAAGAAAAAAAAAACACAGTCAGTCAAATGTTTCAAAGCTATTTGAAATATGCATTTAAATATGTAAACCACAAAAGTTTGAGGAACGTCAGTTTCATGCACTTGTGTATTCCCTGTCCTCTCATTGGCCGATCCAGGACAGCCAATGAGGAGAGAGGTGCGTGTCAATACTCACATTTCTCTGAGCTCTGCGGTAACCACGGCAACGGAGCAATCATCGCTGACAGAGGCCAGGAGAGGAGCACTGCAAACACAGCCCATAATCATCATCAGTGTGACGCGGTGACAGGACAGAAGCGTGGTGCGTAGAGTGTGTGACGTCACTCGTAGCGTTTCTGAAGCCCAAAGTGGGCGGAGCCGGCCGTCGCCATCTTGGCCGGATAAACGAACATGTGCGGCGAGGCGGATTAGCTGAGGTGACGAGACGCTAACGCTAGCAGACAAACGGCTAGCAGTGACATCAGCGACAATCCACCTGTCACTCAAGTGGCCACGCCCTTAATTATGCAGAACTTTAAGGCTTAATATAATTTAAACGGATGAGTTATAATAAATCCCCGCTCACAGTCGTCATGAAGGGCAACATCAGCGATATAGACCAACAGCACTTCAACACCAGACTGTGAACATGTGTGTGTGTGTGTGTGTGTGTGTCGAGACGCACCTGTCCGAGGAGAAGCTCAGTCCCGAGACCCTACGAGTGTGTGTGTGTGTCGTCCGTACACCGTCCGACGACTGCAGATCTCTCAGAGTCACACGGCCCAGTTCGTCACCTGAGAACACACACACCAGTCAGCCGCACGGCATCATGGGACAGCACAGTGCATGCTGGGAAGTGAAGCGTACCGTATGCGATGCTGCTGCTCTGATGCGGGTGCCAGGAGACGGCGGTCGCGCTGCAGCTCGGAGACACCACGTCTACAACACACACGGGACGATATGAGAGTGTGTGTGTGTGTACAGATGCGGGTGCCAGGAGACAGCAGTCGGGCCACACTCCTGACAGGAAGTGACACGCGTTCAGTGGAATCCCTCTTTTATGATCATTGTGTGTGTGTTCAGGTGTGTGTGTGTGAGATTGTGTTTAAGGTATGTGTGTTTTTACGTTTTTTTGAGTGTGTGTGTTTTAAGGTGTGTGTTTGTGTGAGATTATATTTTTTGTTTTTAAGGTATGTGTGTGTTTTGAAGTTTTTTATGAGTGTGTGTGTGTGAGATTATATATTTTTTTAAGGTGTGTGTGTGTGTGTTTACCCAGGCGAGAGGCGGGTTTGTCTTTCCGTCTGTCCCACAACAGCAGTCGTCCGTCCTGCAGGAGAGACATTTACACACTCAAACACACACACACACAGTGCGTGTGTGTGTGTGTTTGATAGAGTGTGTGAGTGTGTGCGTGTGTGTGTGGACACTAACCTGAGCACATGACAGGAAGAGAGACTCGTCCGCAGGAGAGCACGACACACAGCTGACCGGCAGAGAGTGAGCTGACACACACACACACACACACACACAGATGAGAGACTGTACCGTCACTTCATAACTAAACATTATATATTAAATAAATGACAAATAATCATGCAATTTTTTATTAATACAATATATAAAAAAATACTCAATTTTTTCCTTCAAATCACATATGCAAATTATTAATTAGATGAAAATTATAATATTGTTGAAATATATGAGAAAACTATACGAATATAATTATTTACATTACTTAATAAATATAAAAAGCACATATAAATAAAACAAATGCATATTCATGAACTAATACGACGTGTGGAAATTATTCGTATTGAATTTTTCGTTATTTCTATCACGAGTTCATGAACCGCATCATCACATCATGTGACTCGTACCTATCCTTATAAATAAAAAGCCACATATATGATCTTTTTGTATGTATTGTTATTGTTACATATTACTAATGAACTATTATTACTATTCAATAGCCCACTGTGTAATCTATGACATCACTTCCTGTTTGCTCACCGGTATACGAGCTGATGACGCTCTCCTGGCTCAGATCCCACACTTTGATCCTGAAACCAGAGATGGAGAGAGTGAGTGATTGACAGCTGTCATGACGACGCTCCACACACACACACACACACACACCTGCAGTCGGCGCCGCAGCTGACGGCGTGTCTCGCGCCCACACACACGCTCACGCCCGTCACCACATCATCATGCTCGTGTGCGCTGAAACGGTTCACCAGTAAACGCTCGTCCTCCGCCAGCTCCCACAGCTCCACCGACCCTGCACACACACACACACACACACACACACTTAAGCCATCCGCAGTACAGACATCTCGAATGTTCAATACAAAGTGAATCCGCGGTTTTCAACAATGAATGATTCTACGACGACTCTCTCATGGAGTCATTTGCTTTGTCTCGGAATTTTGAATGAATCGTTTGGTTTGAGTGAATGATTCAGTGACTCGCTTGTTACGGACAGTTTTAGCATTACAGTAAAAGTCGACCTCAGATCACCAAGATTATGTTTTTAAATGTTTAATCTCTTCACGTCTCAGAAAAATCTTGAATGTAACTCGACACCTTTGCCTCATTTAGTATGCGCGGTTCTGTGCATATGCAAATGAGCCCCGCCTCCACTCACTCACTCAGCTCAGAGATCCACTGGTGTGATCTGATTGGTTACAAGGTGGTTTGTGACGTCAGAAACACCAGCGATTTCAAAGCGTGTCTTTGATTCACTGCAGTTTGAAGGAGGAAATACTCAGCAATGATTAAAAACACCACATATAAACAAACAACATTAAAAGCTGGACTTTCACTTTAAAAGCGTCATTTTACGTTAGCTGAGAGAATGAGACAATGAGGAAGATAGTGCTTGGTCGTGATTGTAAGTTAACTAGTTAAAGCGTTTATAACCAAACTGTTAAAAGTGAAATATGAGATGACATCGTTAAATATAATAAAGTAATTGCAGTCTTTTTTCTCATCTTTTTTCACTCCGACTGTTGTATTAGCCACTAAATGGCGGGAAATCGTAGTTTAAACCAGTGAGTCATTGAATCATTCACTCAAACGATTCGTTCAAAGCGGCTAGTGAATCGAATCTGCTTTCAAACCCATTAATACTGTAGTACTGTTATGACACGGCTCTGTGGAACGCTTGATTCTGATTGGTCAATCACACATCCAGCTGTGTATTACTCCCAGACAAGTATCCGGTAAAGTAAATAACCACCGGCTGGATGAACATTAGCCTTGCAAGAGTGTACAGTAGTGTGTGAGTTAGTGTGTTTTTACCCGCGTCTGACGCCAGGAGCAGCGCGCGCTCCGAGACCCAGCGAGCGTCCGTGACCCCGGCGTCCGTCTGAACGCCCGCCTTACAGTAGCCCTCGCTGGGGGCCAGTTTGGGGTCCGAGTACACCCACACCGAGCCCTGCCAGCTGCGGCCCGACAGACTGGAGGCACCCAGCAGCAGAGACCCGTCTGACACACACAATTAAAAATAACAATACAATACATACCAAATATACATTATTGATAGAAAAATATATGTGTAGTTCAATTAAATAAACGGTCAAACCTAAATATGTTCAGACTCATTCAGTTTATTCACTATAGTTTAGAAATTAATGGTGATAAAATATGAGCAGAACTCAGTGGATATTTGACTGGTTTTGGACTCTATGTTGAATATGTCAGCTGTTAAATTGAACTACACAATTAGATAATACCAGTTTAGCTCAACCAGTGACCAAGCAATGCTTCATGTTGTTCAGTGTGTGTGTAAAAAGAGCAGAAAACACACTTCAGCAGAACATCATCAGCTCATTGCTACTGTACTCGCTGTATGAAGAATATTTGTCACAGTTTACTTTATTTTGCTCTCCTCACTCACAGAATGAACTATAGTGTCCTGATCACACTAGTGGACAATATCAAAAATGATAATAATGTTTGTTTTGACTGTGAGTGACACATTTGTTGCAGCAAAATAAAAGAATCAGCGTTGCAGTTCATTAATAATAAAAGTAATTAAGATTAAATGATCTGTATTATATTGCACATGACTATTAGCGCATCTGCAGTAAGAGATGATCGTTTTAATCTGACCTTTCCTGTAGTCCACCGCGTCCAGGTGTCTCTCCATACACGCCGGGGCGTTTACAGGGATATTCCAGCAGTTATCCTTAATCATTATGATCTCCAGTTATTATCAATATCACAATCTACAAAACACATGCAAACTCCCGCAATGAATGAACAAGACACGCGCGTCTGCGGCACTTCCGCTTCCAGCGCCGCAGACACTTCAAAATAAAAGCGGAAAATGAAACGAGCTTCAAAATAAGAGCCTTTTGTCTCTCATTGAGGAAAATTCTAATAATAATACATCAATTATTATTATCAATGATATATTAATTTACTAAATGTAATTATGCTTATGATAAAAATAACGAAACATAAAATATCACATGTATTTATAAATTCCCGTATTTTCTCCTCTAGGTGTCGCGCTAGCGCCCGCTTTACACTTTAAGACTAATATTTATCAGAGATGCGAGTATTTCTCCCGCAAAACTTGAGAAAACTTGTGATGAAAATAACATTTAAAAATAAGTATTTATTTTAAATTTCAGTGTATTATCGAACACCCTTTCTCAGAGAGAACTCAAACGCTTTGATGTATTTTTTCCTTAAATCCAGATTTTTGCAGTTGATTTCGCAGCAGATCATACACTATATCTGTGATAAATGTGCTGTTAAAGTCCATCCTGGGTTTCAACACTTGTACGCTTTAAGCCAATAAATGATCAACACTTTGAATACGAATATTTTGATATTAAAACAAGTCATTGTGCATCTTTAAATACAACCAAACTTCATCACAACTTCTCCATTCAGCCAAGCTCATCATCCATGACCCCATCAAGGTCAGCCAGGACTCTTGGGGTTGTAATTGATGATCATGCCTTGCACAACATCAGGAGTTATCTTCATAACTGTGTTTCTGTAATAAATCCTCTGTCCGCTTCACAGATCTCTGGTTCCCCATTACAGTGTGTGAGTGAGCTCATGAATATTCAGGAGTGTCTAACGGCCTATGGGTGTTGCATTGTGTGTCGTCATGGTGATCTGGCACTGGCGTTCAGGTGTGGCACCTTCGTCTGTGTGTGTTGAGTCACTGTCTCACCTCAGACTGGACACACCCCACACACACACACAGTGCTGAAATCAGTGCCCGCAGGCGGAAAGTTTTAAAACACACAAACACACGTAACTCTTCATCACACACACACACACACACACACTGTTCAGCAAACACTCAGTAGCTGGTCTGTCTGTTTATGATTTCAGATCTTGTTCAGTGATTGTAAAAATCAACATTCAGAGTCTCTGAAACTGACATAAAACTGCTGGTTAGTTACCTGAACGACCACAGTACACACACGTACACACACACACACACACACACACACAGAGAGAGAGAGCTGAAATCAGTGCCCGCAGGCGGAAAGTTTTAAAACACACATAAACACACACACTGAATATAGTGTTCATCAGTCTGTATCATAATAATGAATCACGATTAAATTCCATCTCTGTTACTTTGAGGATGTGAGTGTGTGTGTGCGCGTGTTTATTCATGTTATGGAGGGTGTGACGCTGTGAGGAAGGGTATAACACACACACACAGGTGAGCGGCTCCTGAAATAAAAGCCAAACACACACGGCACACACTGCATTTGAACACTTCACACACACACAGAACTACAGCTTTCACACAAACACACTCACACACACACCGGTGAGTTCTTCACTTTAACATGGTTAATTAACCCTGGCTTGAGTGTGCTTCAGTTGTGCTTTAAAGAAAGTTGTGTTTTATCCGTTTAGATCGAGATACTGTCCGGATGAAGACGTGGATTTTTCTTTCTTTAGCAGGTTTGTTGGTCAAGCTTTTAATCATGGTCATATATCATATTATGAACATCATAGTTTTTTTTTAAAAGCTAATGATATTCTTCATATGTTATGTAAATGTTATGCTAATAATTCAGTACAACAGCATATGTGAGTTCTGCGTGATTTTACCGTAGTAAAGTGTTGTGTTCTGGTCTCCAGCTCTGTCTGGTGAGTGTTACAGTAATTTTACCGTGATTTTACCGTAGTAAAGTGTTGTGTTCTGGTCTCCAGCTCTGTCTGGTGAATTTTACCGTGATTTTACCGTGATTTTACAGTAGTAAAGTGTTGTGTTCTGGTCTCTAGCTCTGGCTGGTGAGTGTTACAGTAATTTTACCGTGATTTTACCGTAGTAAAGTGTTGTGTTCTGGTCTCCAGCTCTGTCTGGTGAATTTTACCGTGATTTTACCGTGATTTTACAGTAGTAAAGTGTTGTGTTCTGGTCTCCAGCTCTGGCTGGTGAATTTTACCGTGATTTTACAGTAGTAAAGTGTTGTGTTCTGGTCTCCAGCTATGTCTGGTGAGTGTTACAGTAATTTTACCGTGATTTTACCGTAGTAAAGTGTCTCCAGCTCTGTCTGGTGAGTGTTACAGTAATTTTACCGTAGTAAAGTGTTGTGTTCTCGTCTCCAGCTCTGGCTGGTGAGTGTTACAGTAATTTTACCGTGATTTTAGCGTAGTAAAGTGTTGTGTTCTGGTCTCCAGCTCTGTCTGGTGAGTGTTACAGTAATTTTACCGTGATTTTACCGTAGGAAAGTGTCTCCAGCTCTGTCTGGTGAGTGTTACAGTAATTTTACCGTGATTTTACCGTAGTAAAGTGTTGTGTTCTGGTCTCCAGCTCTGTCTGGTGAATTTTACCGTGATTTTACCGTGATTTTACAGTAGTAAAGTGTTGTGTTCTGGTCTCTAGCTCTGGCTGGTGAGTGTTACAGTAATTTTACCGTGATTTTACCGTAGTAAAGTGTTGTGTTCTGGTCTCCAGCTCTGTCTGGTGAATTTTACCGTGATTTTACCGTGATTTTACAGTAGTAAAGTGTTGTGTTCTGGTCTCCAGCTCTGGCTGGTGAATTTTACCGTGATTTTACAGTAGTAAAGCGTTGTGTTCTGGTCTCCAGCTGTGTCTGGTGAGTGTTACAGTAATTTTACCGTGATTTTACCGTAGTAAAGTGTCTCCAGCTCTGTCTGGTGAGTGTTACAGTAATTTTACCGTAGTAAAGTGTTGTGTTCTCGTCTCCAGCTCTGGCTGGTGAGTGTTACAGTAATTTTACCGTGATTTTAGCGCAGTAAAGTGTTGTGTTCTGGTCTCCAGCTATGTCTGGTGAGTGTTACAGTAATTTTACCGTGATTTTACCGTAGTAAAGTGTCTCCAGCTCTGTCTGGTGAGTGTTACAGTAATTTTACCGTGATTTTACCGTAGTAAAGTGTTGTGTTCTGGTCTCCAGCTCTGGCTGGTGAGTGTTACAGTAATTTTACCGTGATTTTACCGTAGTAAAGTGTTGTGTTCTGGTCTCCAGCTCTGTCTGGTGAGTGTTACAGTAATTTTACCGTGATTTTACCGTAGTAAAGTGTTGTGTTCTGGTCTCCAGCTCTGTCTGCACTGTGTGTGGCACAGCAGGACTGTGCTCGAGGCGCTTGTTACCCGCCGACAGGCGACCTGCTCCTGGGCCGAGAGCAGAACCTGCGCGCCTCCTCCACATGCGGTCTGATGGGGTCAGAGGTCGTCTGCGCACCACACGGACAGGTGAGGCGCTGTTCTTTAAGAAAATGATGACACAAAAAGTCAAAATGAAAATAATTACCAAGTTGAAAATATAACGTCATAATTATGAAATTAAAACATCAGAATTATAAAAAAAAAATCTAAATTCTCACTTAAAAGTAATAATTATGACATAGAAAGTCATAATTTCAACAACATCTTCATAACATTTAAACATATTTCCCTCTTAAATTCCCAATACAGTTATTATCATGATTACAAATTGTCACTAATTTGTATATAAATTAGCAGAAATATATATATATATATATATATATATATATATATGTGTGTGTGTGTGTGTGTGCGTATATATACATAAATAAATGTGTGTGTGATTTAATATTTATTTTACATTACAGTAATGAGAACGTAAGGGGTAAACGTGTTAAATTGTCATGAAAATAATATCATAACACAAAAATATTTGTCTTCACTATCTTTATGAAAATAACATAAATGGTTTGTATGACTTTAGGGTGAAATAACTCGAGGGTTTTCGTGACATTCACTCATGTCTGGGTATTATGGTACGCTAGCAGCAGTTTTTTAGGCTGATTCATTTTGAGTTGAACGTGTTAATTCATGTTATTGCTGATGGTTTGTAAAATGAAATCACACAGACATTCTGTTCTCATTAGGACATGATGAGACGTAATAATAAACAAACTCAGATTCCCCAGCCTGAGGCGACGCTCATCATATGTTACATGTCAATGATAATTAAACACATTTTAGCTCTATAACCTTACTTTATGACTACTAACTCATTTGTGCGTGTGTTTATTTGAGGAGAAACATCTGAGACAACGTTGATACTAAAATGTATGGAAGCCCATTTGCCAAACAAAATCATAATTATGACAAAAATGTGAAATTCTGACTTAAGACAGAGAAAGATTTTTGTTTAGATCTATGAATTCCCTTGTCATAATTTCACATTTTGACTTCGAATGACATTATAATGACATAAAAGTTAAAATTATAAGATACTATGAGATAAAAAATTACGAAATTATGGTTTAAAAATTAATAAAATTAATTACTTAAAAAAAGTCAAATTGAAATTGAAATTACAATTGAAATTATAACTTCAGAATTATGAGATTAAAAAGTCGGAATTGTTACCCAAAATCTTGACTAAAAAGTCATAATTATGACAGAAAGTTTTTTTTTAAAAAAAGTGGTAATTAATACATAAAAGATCAAAATGACGCAGTAACTGTCATAAAAGTCAAAATTATAACCCAGTATGCCATTTTTGTCATCATTTCAACTTTCTATGACATAAAATTCAAATTTGTATTTAGTACAATCACAATTTCACTTTTTTGTCATAATATTAATGACTTTTTATGTCATAATTAAGATTTACTAAACTTTTTTCTTAAGTGGAGAAATTGCTAACTTAAATGAGATAAAATAAGATATAGCCACACAGAGTCCAACTCAATGTCTCAATGTTAACACACCGTCTGTGTCCCAGTGGAAGATGAAGTGTTGTCCGTGTGACTCGCGGAACCCCGCGGCCTATAACGCTCACACGATCCAGAACGTGATGTCCAGCGCCGGACCCAACCGATGGTGGCAGTCCAAGAAAGGTACGACATCAAACCACATCGCTGACGAAAACACACACCAATATTCTGTCAACCATTTTGTTTACGTCAGTATCACTTAATGTATGTCAGGTATTCGATATGTTCGAGTTCGGCTAAAATACATGTATTTAAAGGACTAACGAGAAGTAGCCATAGTTTTAAGTGTACTCAATGAATATTTCAATATTTCATGTTTTACTAAAACGACAAATTACATTCGGTCAGCGCATATTTTAACCTCTATTTTTTTAACTTACGATGCCAACGGACGATCTGTCCTGAGGAAAGTAACCATGACAACAGCAGCAGAGCGCGGGAAACACTGTTATGATCAGTGTCGACGAAACATATTGATTTATTATTACACCACAGAACTTGTGTTTTAAATACATTTAAGATAACAGAGGTTAATCGCGAGCACAGCAAATCTACTTTATGTTACGTGAAACGAATAAATGGCTGTAAAGTCACATTCATCACATTCATCGTAGTAAATGTAGTCATCAAAGTCCTAATAATAAAAAAAATAGGTATAATAGTTAATAGTTATAATATTGTTATTATTATTTATTAATAATTGTTGCATTTCACTCCTAATTATGTGCTCTATGCTGTACATTTTTATTTGCTCTTTTTTAATATAATAACAGCAAAAGTAATATTTAAACAAATTATTTAAATAAAGTTTTATAATTATTATTTGTTCAGTTAATGCCGAACAAATGTACTTTCTTTCCTATTTAGACTACCTATTGTTACCTAAACATATTCAGTACACACTTTTAATTAAACACGTCACATTTGTTCGTAATTCATAGATTACACAATACAATTTGATGGATATATGTCAGGACAAGCATGTTCGTGATTCCATCATTGACAGGTTTTCCGGTGTTAATGTGAGTTTGTGTGTGTGTGTGTGTGTGTTTATAGTGTTAATGTGAGTGTGTGTTTTGATTCCAGATGTGAGTCCGGTGACACTACAGCTGGATTTAAATGGGATTTATCACCTGGAAACGGTCCTACTATCGTTCAAGGTATGCTGTAGTGTATTTACATACACAACTCTTCGTATGGAGCTCAATCGGGTCGATTAAGGCGTTTTCAGTGCGCTTGACCCGTCAATCCCATTACTAACAGATTATTTGGTTGCATGTAAACGTAGCCAGTCTTTCTGTGATGTGAAAGAGTGTTTTCTTACGGGTGTTCTGGTCTGCAGGGCCCGAGGCCTGACGCGTTGGTCATCGAGAGGACCAGGGACTACGGCGGCTCCTGGGAGCCGGTCCTGTACATGGCCACCGACTGCCCCTCCACCTTCCCTCAGGTGAGCACGTCGTTCCCGGGACGCCTGCAGGACACCTACTGCTACACACTGCCCTCCACCGCAGACCAGCCCTACAGGGACCAGAAGGTACGAGCTTCGTCACAACAAGAAAACCAGCATGATAAGACACTAAAAGTTGAATTTATGAGATACTTATGTATAATTATGAACTGAAAAGTCAAAATCATGATATATTAAGACAAAACGTATACATTTTGACATTCACTTATGATAATTATGACATACAAAGTCGTATTAAGACATAAAAAGTTTCATTATAACAAAAAGTTGAACTTATGATATATGTCAAAATTATGACAAAAACGGGCTTCCATATGTCGACAATTCTCTTCTCCTCAGGTTCACTTTTATCCTCTCCATCAGTTCTCAAACATCGATCTACCGAACGAATACAAAATTGAAGGTGAGATGTTTTGACTGATTAAAACTCCCAGATGTGATGATTGACAGCTCATGAACTGTGATGATTGACGGCTGGTTTGTCCCTCAGTGGCGTCGGGCTTCACGGGTCTGCGGGTCAATCTGACCCGGTTGGGTCCGGTTCCCAGTTTGCCGGGCCGAGGCCTGAGTCAGTTCTACGCCCTGCGGGAGATGAAGGTCATGGGATCCTGTTTCTGCCACGGACACACAGAGCGGTGCAGAAGCCAGACCAACACACAGGTCACACAAACACACACACACACACACATACACACTGTAAAGCTCGTCAGCTCATGTGTGTGTGTTTGCGTTCTGCAGGTTGGAGGTGTGTGTGACTGTCAGCACAACACGGCTGGTGTGAACTGTGAGCGGTGTGACGACTTCTACAACGACCTTCCCTGGAGACCCGCGGAGAGCGGAAACACACACACCTGCAAACGTACGTCTGCGTCACGGCGAATAAAAACCAAAACATTAGATCTCACGGCTAAAATCAGCAAAGAAATGGCAGAAGTGTTATGCTAGTGTGTTATTTTATATAAAGCGTTGGAGATGTGCTGTACAACAGCCGGAGTGTGTCAGCATGTGTGTGTGTGTGCAGGTTGTGACTGTAATAATCACTCTGATCGCTGTCACTTCGACCCGCGGCGTTACGAGGAGACGGGCCGGCGCTCTGGGGGAGTGTGTGACGGATGTTCTCATCACACAACGGGACCCAACTGTGAACGCTGCGAGCAAAACTACTACCCGAACCCTCTGAGTGACATGAGGAGCCCCGACGCCTGCCTGCGTGAGGATACACACACACACACACACACACACACACACGAGGATGATGATGCTGATGCAGGTGTGTCCTCAGGTTGTCTGTGTGACCCCGCGGGCTCCGAGAACGGGGGTCAGTGTGACGCGACGGGAGTGTGTGTGTGTAAAGCTAACGTGGAGGGCGACCGCTGCGACCGCTGTAAAGACGGACACTACAACCTCGACGCCAACAACCCTCGCGGCTGCTCCAGTGAGTCTCATTCCTCTTCATATACGAAATAATTCATAAATATTAAATTGGCAATAAATAGGAAATTATATTAAATATGGATTGCGTCAGATTAATTAAAAGTGTTTAGGTTGAATTTGTTTAACAAACTGTGTGTGTGTGTGTGTGTTCAGAGTGCTCCTGCAGTTCTGTTGGGTCGGTCAGCGGTGCGTGTAACCAGCTGACGGGTCAGTGTGTGTGTCGCGCTAACACTGAGGGTTTAGCGTGTGACCGTTGTGCTGCTGGTTACTGGAACCCGTCGTCGCCCAACGGTTGTCAGCCATGTGACTGTGACCGCAACAACGCCCGCAGCGCCACCTGTGACCAGGTACACACATCACACACACACATACACACACACACACACACACACGCACAGGAGGTTCTTACGTGTGTTTCCTCGTGGTTTAGCGCACGGGTCAGTGTGTGTGTCGTCCTGGCATCGGGGGCCGGACTTGCAGCGGTTGCCCTGACAACACGTATGGAGATCCACTGATTGGCTGCAGACGTGAGTGTTTCCTGCCGACACAACGTTCATTCATTTTTTACACATCAACAGCTCACCATATTGTTAGTTAGTTAGTTAGTTAGTTAGTTAGTTAGTTTGTAAGTAAGTAACTTAATAATATTGTAAGTTAGTAAGTTTGTTAGCATGTTAGTTAGTAAGTTAGTTAGTAAGTTAGTAGCTTTTAGTTAGTAAGTTTGTTAGTAAGTTAGTAAGTTTGTTAGTAAGTTTTTTAGTCAGTAAGTTTGTTACTAGTTAGTAGATTTGGTTAGTAATTAGTTAGATTGTAAGGCAGAAAGTTAGTTAGCGAGTTAGTTGCTAGTTTGTAAGCTTGTTAGTCAGGAAGTAGTTTGTTAGGTAATAGGTTTTTTTGTCAATAAGTTAGTTGGTTGCTATTAAGTTTGTTAGTTTAAAAATTAGTTAGTATATTTGTAAGTTTGTTAGTAAGTTTGTTTAGTATATTTGTAAGTTTGTTGTAAGTTTGTTAGTATATTTGTAAGTTTTTTGTAAGTTTGTTAGTATATTTGTAAGTTTGTTAGTATATTTGTAAGTTTGTTCGTAAGTTTGTTAGTTAGTAGGTTTGTTAGTAAGTTTGTTAGTATATTTGTAAGTTTGTTAGTTAGTAAGTTTGTTAGTAGGTTAGTTAATAAGTTTGTGAGTTTATTAGCAAGTTTGTTGTTAGTAAGTTTGTTAGTTTTGTAAATTAGTTAGTAAGTTAGTTGTTAGTAAGTTTGTTTGTCAGTTTGTTAGTAGGTTTGTGGTTAACAAACAGTTAAGTGGTTAATAAGTTTGTTTGTTAGTAAGTTTGTTAGTATATTTGTAAGTTTGTTAGTTAGTAAGTTTGTTAGTAGGTTAGTTAGTAAGTTTGTGAGTTTATTAGCAAGTTTGTTGTTAGTAAGTTTGTTAGTTTTGTAAATTAGTTAGTAAGTTAGTATGTTTATTTGTAAGTTTGTTAATTAGTTATTTAGTTAGTTAACAAGTTAGTTCTTAGTAAGTTTGTCAGTTTGTTAGTTGGCTAAATAACTAACAAAAAAGTTACATTTCAATTATTTTGTTTATATGTAGTATTTAATTCTCATTTACACGACATATTATATATTCTTATATCTTATAAAATTTACATTTATCTTATATTATATATATTCAATATTTAATGAATGTTGTGTTTAATACAATGTAATACTGAAAGTGTCCTTCTGGTGTGTGTGTCAGCGTGTGACTGCGAGTTTTCAGGCACAGAGCCGGGCGGCTGCGATAAACGCACAGGCTTGTGCCGTTGTAAATCAGGCATTACCGGCCCTCGCTGTGACGTCTGCGCCCGCGGCTATTGCGCCAGTTTCCCAGAATGCCCGGCGTGCCCGTCCTGCTTCTTCAGCATGAACACCGACCTGCAGGAGCTCACGCTCGGTCTGGAGCGTCTCTCCAACTCCCTGCTGTCCTCTGGTGGACGACCGACGTCTAGCGACTCGAGCCGCAGGATCCAGACGCTCCAGGACACACTCGCTCTGATCCAGGAGTCCGTGTCTGTTCCCCCGCAGTCCAGCCGCGCCCTGACCGAAGCCCTGCAGAGACTCAACACGCTCCGGTACACACACACACTAACCCTACCCCTAAACCTACCCATCACACACACACACACATCAGCTAACGCTCTGCTCCTCCAGGTCTCAGATGGAGGGCTTGAGAGTGGATCTGCCGTCTGCGCCTCGGGGCCGAGAGCTGGAGCGAGAGCTTGACGAGCTGCAGTCGCTCCTGTCGTCTCTGAGTCTCCAGTACTTCAGCCGCAGAGACACCTTCACCAGCACCACCGGATCCACCAACGCCAGTGCGTATCAGTAGCGCATGATTCTTGATTGATCAGTCTGTAGCATGATCGCTAATTTAACTTTGGGTATCGTTTGAATTATATCAATTCCTAATTTCGATTCCAGTAAGGTAAAAAAACAACTCAGGAATATGAGCGCTGTCACTTTAAGAGCTGCGGGTCCAATAAACACGAGGACAGAAAGTATTGAAACGCTCACAGAGAAATCGATATTTAAATTTTATAACAAGTATCTGATTCCTGACCTCAAGTATTCGATTCCCAACCCTATCGAACAATGGAAACTGTTTCACTCTCAGGTGACTTCTACGCCATTCAGAAGTCGTATAATAATTCGACTGACGCCGTCAAGCGAGCCGACGCCACCATAGACACCCTGAAGAAGACCGAGGGCGTGCGAGAAAACGCCCTGAGTGGCCTGGACGCCCTGCAGCCCGGAAACACCAAAGACCTGCAGAACCTGAAGACGGACCTGGAGACGCGGCCCAATCTGACTCCCGCCGCCACCAAGGTGAGATCATCGCTGACGGGCAGAGCAAGTTATAGAGGAACGGGTCAGTAAAGATGTGTTTAATAGGTTTGTGGCAGTGATCGCGTGGAGCCCTGCACTCCGGAGCGCTGCGCAGGCGACCTGTGTCCTCCGGACGGAGCGCCCCCTTGTGGAGCGGAGGACGCATGCACAGGAGCACTGCCCAATGCCAACAAGGCCTTTCAGGACGCCGACGAGGTCAAGGCCAAACTGCAGGATCTCAACGACAAGATCACTCAAGCAGCGGAGCAGGTACCACCAATCTTACTGTATCTTATTCATACCTATTACATACAACAATAAAAAATATTATAAAGAAGTGAACGTTCACCAATAATGTTAACGAGTGAAAATTAAATTTGCTATTAAATGTCAAACAAGCCAAAAATTATGTTAAATAAAATTGATATTGGGAAACATAAAGATTGCACTTGTAAATATTTAATAAAAAATAAATTATTAATAAATATTTGTATTAATTGTCAGTAAATAAACAAATATTTAATTATAAACATTACATATAAAAATAGCAACATTTGGCATTCATTAAAAAAATATAAAAAAGACACAATTATGAGAAATAAAGATGAAATTGTGAAATATAAAGATGATGACCAGCTGGAAAGACTCATAAGGATAGTTACATTGACTCGCGTTGACGCTGACTCTCTAGAAAACACAGATACAGGAAGCTGAAGATTCGGCCAATAGGGTGCGACTGTCCACTGACAAGCTGGCCGATCAGATCAAGCAGGTGCGAGCCGACGTGGACGGAGACCTGAAAGACACCAAAGACTTCATCAACACACTGAGGGACTTCCTGTCAGGTCAGTAACACACTCACACACACACACACACACACACACACACGTCATTGCTTTAATTTTATTTTGACAAGCTGTTGTAAAGCGCTGTAGTGTGTAGTGTGTTGTAAAGCGCTGTGTCGTCACCCGCAGAGCCTCACTCAGACCCGGAGCAGGTCCAGCGAGTGTGTGAGGCGGTTCTGGAGGCCCGGCTGCCTATGAGTCTGGATCAGCTGAAGCAGAAGCTGAAGGATCTGCAGGATCTGATGGTCTCAGTGCCCGACAGCAGCAGCGTCCTGACGACTAGCGGCCCGCAGCTGGAGAACGCCAGACGCCTGCTGGACGCCGCCCGCGACACACGGTACAGTCAACCAAAGAAATCCTTAGAAAAAAGAAAAAAAACCGATGTTTTGATTGAACATTTTTTAGACAATTGTCATAGAGCATTTATAAAAAAAAAATAAAAATAATGAAATTCTTTGAAAATTAAGTGATTTTTTTTCTGCAAAAAGTGAGGAGCTCTGTACAGGTCTATGGTGACAGTCACAATCGCGCACCTGATTACACCAAACGCTACAAAAAATATAACTGCTATCTGCCACATAATGAAAAATCTTAACAAAAGCTCTCGTTTACAGGCTGTATTCTTCTTTACTACTTTTGACCAGCCAATCTAGCAATCTAGGCGTTTTAAAACAACACACAAAAAAACAAAATAGCCTTAAAATCAATCTGAAATAGGCTGTGTTGTAAGAAGACATATAGGTTTATTTTCGTTTTGTTACATTAGGCCATTTTCAAATGCGTCAAGTGTACAAATAAAAACGTAAACATATTTAGAAAACACAATCTGAGTCAGCATGATAAAGCCGTTAAAAGGGCTGCTCACGTCTTTTTTGCGCGCTCAAATTCGATTTCAAATGTAGGCGCGCGATGTGTGCGCTCATAATGGAGCAACGCGATCGCGGTCGCCTACCTCCACAAAAATGTAGCCAGACAAAAGATTTGGACTTCTTGGACATTTTGTCGACTAATCAAGTAGCGTGAACTGAATGAATACAGCAAAACTACTTACCGGTATGAGCGCGAGCAGCAGCGCAGCCAGACACAGGTGCGGTTCCCGAGTGTATTATGTGTGTGCGCTAACTGTGGCGCAGTTACTAAAAATAGCCTAAATTAAATCATTTAAAGTTGGGGATAAAGCATAGGCTAATTATATTTAGAATACAGTAATAAATAACTGCGTTATAAAGGAATAAATATCAAGGAGTAAATCATTGAAAATGAATTTCTATTGGTAAAAAAATAAATAAAAAAAATGCGACTGGTCGACCAATTAGAATGTCAGTCGACCAAGACGGCCTAAACGACTAAAGTTGACAGCCCTACGGTACACACACACACACACACACACAAGACCAACTATTGTGGTAAAAAAAGTATATAAATGTTTATTTTTTTTAAACCAAATACCTGACATCAGTAAATTAACAGGAAACTTTCATTTTGAGGTGAACTACTCCTTTAAGGGGATTTCCCGTGCCGTGACACGCTAGTCATTTGTTAGTTGCGTCTTGCTTTAGTCGTTTCAATGTAAAAGTCTTCTCTGCTGACGGACTCACTCATAAAGACAGTGTTTTCCGACCATCTAACGGCGTAATAATGTAACGTAACTTCTGCTGCTGTTCACGGTCAGAGACTATTTTTTCCAGCGGAAGGAAGGCTTTTAGTGATTTAACTTGAACAATGAAAGTTACATTGATGCATGTTTTTTTGGCTTCAATATTTGTATTGTGTGGTAACCGTTTTATAAAAGCTACTCGAGCCTAGCGCTGTATCGTGAATAATAGTCACTCTGCTTCGTGTTGTGCCTAACAACTCCTCGTGACTTATTCACCGCACCGCACAGCCCCGAGGACCTTCTTGCTTACAGATATATTTGTATTTGGCTGATGTTCTTGACTGGTTATTTCTGCAGAGACGCAGCGTTTGGCATCCAGCAGGACGGCGAGAGTCTTCTGAAAACGATGAATGAAAACGAGAACATTTTCGATGACCTAGAGGACAAAATCCGGCAGAGCGTTGACATCGCCAACGACGTTAAGAAAGACGTAGAGCGGGTCAGTTCGAGTTACGTGTGCGGAAACAACGGACACGACCTCAGAAGTCAAATTAACCTGGATTTTTCATCTCTCTCTCTCAGATAGAGGACCTGCTGGTTCCCGCTGAGCAGGGGATTGTGGGTATTTCAGGGCTGATGGATGAGATTCGCCCCCTGGTGGACACGCTGAGGAACGATGCGGCGACAGGGACAGCGCTGGCGAACGAAGCTCAAGATCAGGCTAACTCAGCTGAAGACGAGGCCGACCGGGCCGCACAGGTACTGAACACACACAACAGTTCACGTTTATTTGTGTAGCGCTTTTCACTTTTCACAAATAGCTTTACAGAAAGTGCACGAGTCCAAATTACAGTTTACTGTTATCAGTGGAGAATGTATTTCTGAAATGTACATTACAAAATCACAGTTAACTAAAAATTACACTCACCAGTCATAGTTAGTAATGGTTTAGTTAGTAAAGCAATGTGTGTGTGTGTGTGTGTAGGCCCTGGAGGCTTTAAAAGACGAGTTCGAGCGGATGAAACGAGCCGCGGCTGAAAACACTCAGGCTGGGGAAGATGGTGCTCGTTTACTAAAGCTACAGGAGGAGGCGGAGTCTCTGATGACAGACACCTCTGACATCATGAAGGCTCTGATAGGTAACGCCCACAAAAACATACATCCCATAATGCCATTACCGATTGTGTGGTTTGTGAGCGATTGCGATCCATTTTAGAGAGATGATGTGAACAAATCATTGAATCAGAGTTCGGAATCAGTAAATACTAATTTGAATCACTGACTCGGTTCATTTGAATCAATTAGTGTATTCAATTGACTCGGTGAATCGACTTTATTTTTATTCATTCAAATCTGTGAATCAAATGAGTCGATTCACTGACTGTTTGAATACTTTAGGAGGAATCGATCCACTGAATCAGAGTCAGTTGAAAGAATTCAAGTCAAACACTGTTTTTGGTACTAAAGGTTAAATTTTATATGCAGTTTATAATAAAATCAAAACATCCATCGCATAATATCATGCGCACACATTATAGCTCATGTGGTTTGTGATGATTGCGAGATATTTGTTGACATTTTAGAGTGATGATGCAAACAAATAATTGAATCAGAGTTCTGAATCAGTAAATAGACTCATTTTATCAACAGAATCAGTTCATTTGAATCAATGAGTGTATTTGATTGAATCAGTGAGTCGACTGAATTTATTCAATCAAATATATAAATCAAATGAGTCGATTCACTGACTGTTTGAACACGTTAGGACGAATCGATCCACTGAATCAGAGTCAGTTGAATGAACTGTTTTTGTTACTCGAGTTTAAATTTTAAATGCAATTTATACTAAAATCAAAACATCTATCCCATGATGTCATGTACACACATTACCCATGGTGACCGCTCGTGTTTGTCTCTCAGATAAAGAGGCGTCCATACGGCAGCGAGCGACAGAGATGGAGGAGAACGGCTCGCGGTTGACCGGTCTGGACGCTCAGGTGGAGAAACTCCGTGACGATATCCGCTATAAAGTCACCAGCCTGAACATGTGCCAGGGCTGATGACACACACACACTCACACAACACTGATGACACACACAATAGTAACACTAATAATGACACACAACTAACACACATCACTTACACGGTGTCTCCATAAAGGTTTTGTGAGCTGCAATGTCTACAGTGGACAACTAGCATACTAAATAGTGCTTACTAACATGAGTATGTTTTGATGAATAAAGCTATGAACAATTTCTCTGTTTCCGTGTGTTTCCTGTCGTACGGTAGATCTGGTTCCGCGAGTTCCCCGTCGTACGGTAGATCTGGTTCCGCGAGTTCCCCGTCGTACGGTAGATCTGGTTCCGCGAGTTCCCCGTCGTACGGTAGATCTGGTTCCGCGTGTTCCCCGTCGTACGGTAGATCTGGTTCCACGTGTTCCCCGTCGTACAGTAGATCTGGTTCTGCGTGTTCCCCGTCGTACGGTAGATCTGGTTCCGCGTGTTCCCCGTCGTACGATAGATCTGGTTCCACGTGTTCCCCGTCGTACGGTAGATCTGGTTCCGCGAGTTCCCCGTCGTACGGTAGATCTGGTTCCACGTGTTCCCCGTCGTACAGTAGATCTGGTTCCGCGTGTTCCCCGTCGTACGATAGATCTGGTTCCGCGTGTTCCTTGTCGTACTGCAGATCTGGTTCTGCGTGTTCCCTGTCATACGGTAGATCTGGTTCCGCGTGTTCCCCGTCGTACGGTAGATCTGGTTCCACGTGTTCCCTGTCGTACAGTAGATCTGGTTCCGCGTGTTCCCCGTCGTACGGTAGATCTGGTTCCGCGTGTTCCCTGTCGTACGGTAGATCTGGTTCCGCGTGTTCCCCGTCATATGGTAGATCTGGTTCCACGTGTTCCCCGTCGTACAGTAGATCTGGTTCCACGTGTTCCCCGTCGTACGGTAGATCTGGTTCCGCGTGTTCCCTGTCGTACGTTGATCTGGTTCCGCGTGTTCCCCGTCGTACGGTAGATCTGTTTCCGCGTGTTCCTTGTCGTACTGCAGATCTGGTTCTGTGTGTTTCCTGTCATACGGTAGATCTGGTTCCACGTGTTCCCCGTCGTACAGTAGATCTGGTTCCGCGTGTTCCCCGTCGTACGGTAGATCTGGTTCCGCGAGTTCCCTATCGTACGGTAGATCTGGTTCTGCATGTTCCCTGTCATACGGTAGATCTGGTTCCGCGTGTTCCCTGTAGTACAGTAGATCTGGTTCCGCGAGTTCCCTATCGTACGGTAGATCTGGTTCCGCGAGTTCCCTATCGTACAGTAGATCTGGTTCCGCGTGTTCCCCATTATGCGGTAGATCTGGTTCCGCGAGTTCCCTATCGTACGGTAGATCTGGTTCCGCGTGTTCCCTGTAGTACAGTAGATCTGGTTCCGCGAGTTCCCTATCGTACGGTAGATCTGGTTCCGCGAGTTCCCTATCGTACAGTAGATCTGGTTCCGCGTGTTCCCCATTATGCGGTAGATATGGTTCCGCGTGTTCCCTGTCGTACGGTAGATCTGGTTCCGCATGTTCCCTGTCGTATGGTAGATCTGGTTCCGCATGTTCCCTGTCGTATGGTAGATCTGGTTCCGCGAGTTCCCCGTCGTACGGTAGATCTGGTTCCGCATGTTCCCCGTCGTATGGTAGATCTGGTTCCGCGTGTTCCCCGTCGTATGGTAGATCTGGTTCCGCGTGTTCCCCGTCGTATGGTAGATCTGGTTCCGCGTGTTCCCCGTCGTACGGTAGATCTGGTTCCGCGAGTTCCCCGTCGTACGGTAGGGGGCGCTGTTACACTACTCCTGAAAGAGCTCTAAACTCCTGATCAAACATGGGCAAAACTTTTTGCTCAAAATGTTGTGATGTAATTAAACGTGTTCTCATTCAAGTTGGTGTGTAAATAGTTTTATTTAATGTTTAACACAGCAGCATGTTTATGGATTATAATACACTGAGCTTTCAACAATCATCTTATAAGCACATATAAAACACAAACATAGATATTATAACAGTAATGATAAATACATCGTTAAGAAAATAAACACAGTCCTTAAACACACTCAAACACGCAGCTGTTTACTGTAGAACAGTGGCACATGTGATCCACCCTTCCCATGATGCACCCTGTCAGTCCACCACGGGTGTAAATATGACTACTGTACATATATATGCAGACAGTAGGGGAGATATTACGACTCAGACCGTACGGTCTCACGGGCAGTCCCTGAGAGGAGAGACGCTCTCGGCCTCTTCCCAAGTACCAGTCAGAGAAGCGGATGTGTGTGTGCGACTGGCACTCGCCCGACTCGGCCTGTGCGTCCCACAGGTAACGGGACAAACCGACGCTCAGATAAACACGATCTGAGAGAGAGAGAGAGAGAGGTCACACACCTTCACGATCACGTGACTGTATAAGCAGAGGCCTGATTGGATACTCACTTCATTTGATTGACAGCTGTCAGTCAGACGATTACATCAGAGAGCAAACGCCGGTCTGAAGAGTCTGGCCACGCCCATCTGTGCCACAAATCATCCTGTCCGACCTGAAACACACAATAACTCATGAGGGCTGGTATTGAAGCATTAAATAGGATTAAAATGTTTGTATGTTTATGTACGTTTTAAAACTGCGATATAGTTATGAACAGCAATATTTATCAACACTTGTTGTATTAAACTATATTTACAAACATGAGACATGCCACATGGAGACTTGAGGAAAGTGATGATGCAAATGAATCATGAGATGGGAGTTGTGAATCAACAAATAGACTGAATCTGCTCATTTGAAAAATGCAATTAAAGTTTTGATTTACTTAGTTAAATTTACAAAACTACTCGATCCATTAGGAATCGATTCATTGAATAAGAGTTATGAATGGATTCATTGAAATTTCAGCTAAACAAATTAATCAATTCACAGAATCAAATAAGTTGATTCAGTGCATCAAATGAGTCGATTCACTTAGTTGAATTTATAAAACAACTTTTTTAATCCATTAGCATTCAATTCACTGAATCTGAGTTGTGGATGGATTCATTGAAATTTCAGTTCAACAATCAATAATCAATTCACGGCATTAAATGAATCGATTCAGCTAATCAAATGAGTCGATTCAGTATTTTAAGTGAATCGATTCACTAAGTCTGTTTTTTAACAACTTTGAATTTGTTAGGAATCGATTCACTGAATCAGATTTGATTCATTGAAATTTCAGCTAAACAAATGAATCAATTCAAAGAATCAAATAAGTTGATTCAGTGCATCGAATGAGTTGAAATTATTATGATTTGATTCATTTAAATTTCAGTTTCCAACTCTAACACAGTTTTGCTGCTTAAGTTTTTGTAGTAACTTTCTCAAATTTGTGATTTGAACATGCTCTTGGGGAATTGTGGGGATATTCATTATGTTGTTCTATTTTTTGGGTCAAATTCAAAGCCATGACGTACGTGAGAGAGATGTCAATCACCAAAAATACTCAAAAGTCTTTATTTGTCAGGGTGTGTGATCAGCATCACCTGCTAGCGGCGCCGTCTGACGCACACAGGTCCGACTCCGAGTAATACGCGTGTTGCCCGGTCTCAGAGATGACCAGCGCGTGCATCGGCTCGCTGTTGCAGGCCTTGAGCGGGCCATGCCCCCTGATGACATCAGCGTGAGGCGACAGGGTCATGTGACTGCACGAGGGGTTCCCGTTGGTGTCCAGCTCGCTGGGGGCGGGGCCTGGAGACGAGACGTCCAGCACCTCGATCAGCGGGGGCGGGGTCAGGCTCGGGGTCATGACCTCAGGGTCAGCGTGAGCCAGCTGAAGACGCCGCATGTGACTGACCGCCACCGTCACGTTAATGGCTCGCTAAAACACACACGTAATCATACATTCAATTCACGGTTATCAGTATAGCGCTTTTCACAATACACACAGTGTTCAAAGCAGCTTTACAGAAAGTGCACAAGTCCGAATTACAGTTTACAGTGATCTGTTATCAGAGGAAACTAAGTTATGTATTTCATAAATGCACATATACAAAATTATATAAAATTATACACAAAACACAGTTAGATAAAAAGGTATCAAATAAACCACTTCTACTCACTAGTCACACAGTATGTTTATTGACAAATCAGGTTGTTTATTGGTGCACGTTTTTTTGCATTCGAATGTGCAGAAAATATTCGTAATTTTTCTTGGACAGCCCTCAGGTGTACACGTGATCTGCTCGCTCACCTTCCACTTGGATTTGGCAAAGTTCTTCTTTATCTGCTCACAGACGGACTCGATAATATTGTCATTGTGCGCCGTGTCTCCGATTATCCTGCACAAAGAGAACAGCAGCTCGTTTATTCACAAACCAGCATGTTTATTCAGACATTTATCAATTTATGCATTTGTTTATTCAAGAATTCATCATGTGTTTTTCATGAATCAGTATATTTAGTTATGAATATGTATGCTTTATGCATTAGTTTATTCATGTTTAATTATGAAGTTGTTTTTTATCATCATTCAATATGTTAATCGTGGTTATTCGTGCCTCAGTTCATCAGTCCACATATATTCTCAGAGGTGTTTCTCACCATGGATGACTGAGCGCTTGCTCCGTTGTGTAGCGTTTATTAGGGTTTTTCTCCAGCATGTGCCTGATAAAGTCCTTCGCTGCAGAAATCAGAACAAACCACAATTGTTCACAAAGGTTTTCAATACATACTAACAATAAAGGTGCAGTGTGTAAGTTGTAGCAGCATCTAGTGGTGAGGTTGCGAATTGCACCCAACAGAAGTTACGGTGGGAGACAGGAAGTGATGTAGCCAGTTAAGCAATGAGGTTTCTTTACAAAGATTGTTTTTACCTAATTATTCAGTAAAACCATATGTTTTTGCGAATATTATAGCCACTTGTTCATCAGTGTGTTAGTGTTTTTTTCGCTGACTTTAGCAGCTTCTTTGCATGACGAATAGCATAGTGACCAAACGCGTATGTCCACTTAGGGCCACCGTAGAAACATGTCAATGTAAGCGGACCCGCGGTGTGTGTGGAGAGAGATGCCTCATTCTAAGCTAATACAAACATAACGCTTCATTATGTAAGCTCTTTATACACCACTGAAAACACAATCATGTATATGATATTGTATTTCTGTCAACAGATCCTCCTAAATATTACACAATGCACCTTTAACATACTAATACATGCAAACATTTTAAACAGAGACCCATGTTTGATGGCCTATAGGTGGCAGTAATGACAGCGTGTGTGAAGCGTTTCTGACGCACCTGACTCGGAGATGTCATTCCAGTATGGCGAGTGGAACGCATATTCTGCCTTCATGATCTTGGAGAAAAGGCGCGTTTCATTCTCCTCATAAAATGGCGGGTATCCACTTAACCTAAACAAACACATGAAGAGATCAGCCTTTGAGGAAAAACACACCTGACCGGATCTCAAAAGTGTGTATGATAATGGCAGACTCACAGAATGTACGTTATGACGCCGATAGACCAGCAATCCACCGCTTTACTGTACGGTTTCTGAGCCAGAACCTCCGGAGCTGAGGAGAATGATCACCATAATGAGAATAATCACCATAATAAGAATCATCACCATAATGAGAATCATCACCGTAATGAGAATAATCACCGTAATAAGAATCATCACCGTAATGAGAATCATCACCGTAATGAGAATAATCACCATAATAAGAATCATCACCGTAATGAGAATCATCACCGTAATGAGAATCATCACCGTAATGAGAATCATCACCATAATAAGAATCATCACCGTAATGAGAATCATCACCGTAATGAGAATCATCACCATAATAAGAATCATCACCATAATGAGAATCATCACCGTAATGAGAATAATCACCGTAATAAGAATCATCACCGTAATGAGAATCATCACCGTAATGAGAATAATCACCATAATAAGAATCATCACCGTAATGAGAATCATCACCGTAATGAGAATCATCACCGTAATGAGAATCATCACCGTAATAAGAATCATCACCGTAATGAGTATAATCACTGTAATGAGAATCATCACCATAATAAGAATCATCACCGTAATGAGAATCATCACCGTAATAAGAATCATCACCATAATAAGAATCATCACCGTAATGAGAATCATCACCGTAATGAGAATCATCACCGTAATGAGAATCATCACCGTAATGAGAATCATCACCATAATAAGAATCATCACCGTAATGAGAATCATCACCGTAATAAGAATCATCACCGTAATGAGTATAATCACTGTAATGAGAATCATCACCATAATAAGAATCATCACCGTAATGAGAATCATCACCATAATGAGAATCATCACCGTAATGAGAATAATCACCATAATAAGAATCATCACCGTAATGAGAATCATCACCGTAATAAGAATCATCACCGTAATGAGTATAATCACTGTAATGAGAATCATCACCGTAATGAGAATCATCACCGTAATAAGAATCATCACCGTAATAAGAATCATCACCGTAATGAGAATCATCACCGTAATGAGAATCATCACCGTAATGAGAATTATCACCATAATAAGAATCATCACCGTAATAAGAATCATCACCGTAATGAGAATCATCACTATAATGAGAATCATCACCGTAATAAGAATCATCACCGTAATGAGAATCATCACCATAATGAGAATCATCACCGTAATAAGAATCATCACCGTAATGAGAATCATCACCGTAATAAGAATCATCACCGTAATAAGAATCATCACCGTAATGAGAATCATCACCGTAATGAGAATCATCACCGTAATAAGAATCATCACCGTAATAAGAATCATCACCGTAATGAGAATTATCACCATAATAAGAATCATCACCGTAATGAGAATCATCACCATAATGAGAATCATCACCGTAATAAGAATCATCACCGTAATGAGAATTATCACCATAATGAGAATCATCACCGTAATGAGAATCATCACCATAATGAGAATCATCACCGTAATCCGTAATGAGAAAAATCACCGTAATGAAAATCATCTCCGTAATGAGAATCATCTACGTAATGACAATCATCACCATAATAAGAATCATCACCGTAATGAGTATCATCACTGTAATGAGAATCATCACCGTAATGACAATCTAACAGCAGAAGTAAAGCGTTCGTACCAACATATCCCGGTGTTCCACAGGCCGTAGACATCACGCCGTGATCCGCCATCTTCGACAGACCGAAGTCACTGATCATGATCTTGGAGTTCTCCTCTGGACTGTAGTACAGCAGGTTCTCCGGCTGCAGACGGATACAACAGAGGACATTAATAATGTTTAGGACCTATTACAGCATTTCAGGCTCTACTAGAACAGGTTTTCCTGCTTGAATGTTGATTATTTTCTAGCTCCTCTCTTCCCAGTCTGTCAATAACGCTCTGTTTACTTCCTGTCTCTATGAAGCCCCTCCTTCTGAAAAGCACACTGTGCTCTGATTGGCCGGCTGGAGCAGTGGGTTGTGATTGGTCGAGCGCTTCGAGTGTGTTTGGGAAATGTCCCGCCCATTACCACAACCAGCCGTTTAACACACTACTAACTAACTCCACCAGGCCCCGCCCCTTTATTCTGTATATTAATTATTTAAATGAGGAATATTGGCATTTCAGGGAGATTTTAGAAACAATGACACTAACCGGAACTTTGCAGAGCTTCTCATGAGAATTGAACGTGTAAAAAGCATAATAGTCTTTAAATTAAAACCTCAACAGAAGATCAAGCTCGCTCACCTTCAGGTCTCTGTGGACGATGCCGTTCTGGTGCAGGTAGGATACGGCCTGCAGGACCTGTCTCATCACACGGCTGGCGTCCTTTTCCGTGAAAACACCTCGATCCAGAATACGGTCAAACAGCTCTCCGCCCGACACCCTTCACAGACACCCAAACATGGACGAGTTAATACACACGCTGAGCGACTGTGTTTGTGTGTTTTATATTTTAGGCATTATCAAACACGTACAGCTCCATGACCAAGTAATAGTGTGTTCTCGTCTCGTAGAAATCTTCCAATCTCACCACATTATCATGCTTTATCCTGAGAGAGAGAGAGAGAGAGAGAGACTTGAGAATCCAGAACATGGTGTCGTTCTGTAGTGTCATGTTAGTCAGTAGATTTAGGGGTGCGTACTGTATGTGGAGTCAGGTGTGTTTGTGTTAATGCTCTGTCGTATTTGTAGTCTGTGGTGTTTTGGAATTGAAATTGGTATTTATGTTCTCAGCATGACCCAAGGAATCTATTAAGACCAGTTTCAATGCAATTAGCTAATTTAATCAAACGTTTTTAGCATTATTGGAAATTTCATCAATTTTCAGCTTTTGACCACAAGGTGGCGCTGCCTGGAAACTTCTTATATACTTTTAGGGTGTGGTGCTGAAGTCACATACCAAGTTTTGTAAAGAAACACCAATGTTTGTAAAATATAGCATATTATGACAAAATTCAAAATGGCCGACATCTAAAATGGCCAATAAAAAATTGGGTCTCGTTCGACTCGGCACGCTGCACCAGTGAGAGTTTTTGATTTTATTGGCCAAATATTTCAAAAGTTCTAAGCAAAAAGAGCCATTTTTTTAAATATCTCCTGACCACTAGGTGGCACCGTGATGAAACTGTGCCATTAGCCTCAGGTCATGGTTCTCATAACACACACAAAGGCTGCGTCTGTTTATTCCAATTGTTGACGTTCTTATTATTATTAAATAAGCGTGAAAAGCATGAAAATCGACCGTAGCTCCAATTTTCACTAAAATAAACCAGATTATCTTCAGACCATGCCAAAAAAAAAGTTATGGAATTTTGATTCGTCAAACGGTTCTCGAATACCAGATGAAAGAATTTGATGAAGAGCACGCCGAAATGAACGTAAAGCTATATCTCCGCAACGCTTTAGCTTATTCTGACCAAACTTAGGCTCGATCCAAAATCACCCCCTATAGGCCATTTTTTGGGGGGACAGCCATTTGTAGTGGTGTCCGAAACCATAGTGGACGTAATCGAGTGTACTCATTCCATCCCACATTGCACTGCAATAACGAGTGTACAACCGAAGTACGCTCAACGGCTGTCCGAATTCACTCACTCATCCTTCGAGTGAGCCGTATTAGTGGACAAACGTAGGGAAAGGAGATCGAGGATTTAGGGGGCGATTTCGAATTCAGCCTATAGTTATATTTGCTTATAACTTGTGAAAGATTTGTCCAAAAAAAAAAAAAAAAAAATCACAAAACTCGAACGATCCCCAATTTTCCCATTTCGGCCATTTTGGATGTCGGCCATTTTGAATCTTGTCGTAAAATGCTATATTTTACAAACATTGGCTTTTCTTTACAAAACTTGGTTTGTGTCTTTGACACAATGCCCTGATGGTGCCTAAAAAGTTTCTGGGCAGCGCCACCCTGTGGTCAAAGGCTATAATGAAATTTCCCAAAAATGCTACAAACTTTTGACTAAATTAGCTTATTGTAATGAAATTGGTCTGTTCCTTGGGTCATGCTGAGAACATAGATACCAAGTTTGTATATTATATTATATATTATATTATATTATATTATATTATATTATATTATATTATATTATATTATATTATATTATATTATATTTGAGCCCCGAGTGCTCGTTTCAGTGGCGTGTGTGTCTTGTTTCGTACCTCTTCAGCACCTTGATCTCGTTCTCAAGGTTGGAGTGGTGCAGCTGTTTTTTCTTCACACACTTCAGGGCGTAGAAATTCCCGGTCTTCCTCTCTCTCGCCAGGTAGACCTCAGAAAACGAGCCCCTGCCGAGACACATGAACGTGGAGTTTGAGATCAGCACTAATCTATCAAGGCTCAGCTGTGTCCGGCCTGTTCATCACACCTGGTCTCTCTTAAATAACTGTCCTAGAACGAGGATTACTGCGCGTTACACAAGAGACCCAGTACCGCCCCTCGCGACTCATTACCCACAATGCATCTAATCCAAAAAAACCCCCCTAGAAATACCTTGCAACCGCCCAGAACAACACCTGACAATGTCCTCATCATGTGTGTGTGAAAACACACTCCTACAGCACAGATCATCTCAGATTGAGAACAATAGTCACCGTTTGGTTGTTGCACATTGATGAGAGCCAATGACGACACTCATTCTGGACGCTTTTGTGATCTTTTTTTCTTCCGTTATGAATAAATCCATAATCAACAAGAATTGACAAGAACATTTAACAAAGATCCGTTAGATCTAGTACTCTTTTGGAGACAGATTTGTCCCCTTCGTAAACCGTCTCGATAATCCTTTAATTAACTAGTGTCAGGATGTTCTCTGATGTCTGTGTCATTCACCTGCTGATGATGATTGACAGGTGTCAAAACGAGAGAGAGAGAGAGGCTCACTAATGCTCACACGACCAACAAACCCCGGACAAGCATGAATATCAAAATTACAAAAATGCCTCATAATGACTTATAAAGCTTTATAACGCCTTTTACTTCACAATGCTTTATAATAGTTCAGTACAGCCGTATAAATCATCCTCACATCCTATAATGCCTCATAATACTTCATAACTCTTCATACAGTGTAATAAGAGCTTACTGTATATTGAATCTTAAAGCTTCATAACATTTCGTGATAATAATGCTCTATACCCTTCATAAACGGTCATGGTTTAGCAAAGCTTCCCAACATTTTATAGTTCAACACTGATTTTTAAATATTTCATAAAGCTTCATAACACCTCATAACTCTTCATAAAAATGACTGAATGCTTAGTTATGATTCATAACACTTCAAAAAGCTTCATCGTGCCTCACAAGCGTTCATAAAGTGCCATAGGAGATCATAATAATAAGGATGCACCGATATGAACATTTCGGTCAATGCCAATAACCGATATTTATATTTGAAAGCCGATAACCGATATATTGTCCGATTAATCCGATATAAACCGATAAATTATTAAATATTAAACCGATATATATTGGCCTATAATGTTCTCATGATAATGTTCAGTAGCTGATATTACAGACTTATCCGTATTTTCCTGTTTTGAAGTGATTCCAATCATATTCAAGCAATTCATAACCATCATCTAACAGTGCGCGACTGAAGCGTCTCAGCCGAGGGGAAAAATACGGTATTTATCAGCTTTAAAGGAGTAGTTCACTTTTAAAGAAACTTTTGCTGATAATTTACTCACCCCCGTGTCATCCGAGATGTCCATGTCTTTCTTTCTTCAGTCGAAAAGAAATTAAGATTTTTGATGAAAACATTCCAGGATTTTTCTCCATATAATGGACTTCAATGGGGTCCAAAAGACAGTTTCAGTGCAAAATGACTTTAAACGACACCAGACGATGAATAAGGGTCTTATCAAGCGAAACGATCGCTCATTTAATAAATAAATAACAAGTTTAAGTTTTATAAGCTCAAATGCTCGCCTTGCTCTGTTCTGTGACGCACGTTCGTGACTCTCCTGTTCGAACTCGTTCATCAAAATGAACGAATCTTTTTCCGAGTCATTTGGTTCATTCAATGAACGAAATGAACGAGTTGACTCTAGAAAAGATTTGTTCATTTTGATAAACGAGTTCATCTAGAATAATTTAAAGCCCTTTAAACAGTTTGCACTGAAACTGTCTTTTGGACCCCATTGAAGTCCATTATATTGAGAAAAATCCTGGAATGTTTTCATCAAAAACCTTAATTTCTTTTCGACTGAAGAAAGAAAGACATGGACATCTCGGATGACACGGGGGCGAGTAAATTATCAGCAGAGGTTATTTTAAAAGTGAACTACTCCTTTAATATATCGGACATTTTCTTAACGAGCCGACGATATAACGATAACTAATCGCATCCAAAATTAGACAACACAATATATGTGTGAGTACTGTGTATAATTATTTTGTAAATATAAATACACACATATGCATGTATATAGTTAAGAAATATTAGCATGTTTATACTGTATAAAATATAACTATTTTATATGTAAATAACACATTTTTTCTTAAAAATATATCGTGCATCCACAGATAACCGTGCCTCTTACAGCTCAATAACGTTTCAGATTGCTCACTTCACAATGATGAGTAACGCTAGTATTAGTGCTAAACGGTGTTTCTCAATGGGATGAACGGCTTCGTTGATAAAAACGTCCCCTGGTCCTCAATCCGTTAATCTGCGTGTCGTCAGGTTTAGACGCATGTGTCTCCTCTGGGAATAAAGCTTCTGATCCTGTAATAGCCTCGAGCTCGCAGACACACACCTTCACCTGACTCCTGACTCATGAAGCGCTCCATACTTACGATCCCAGCACCTCCTTGAAGTCAAAGATCTCCTTGATGTTGCTGGTGATCTTCTTCCAGCTGCAGTTGATCTCCTTGCGACCCATCGCGGCTCGAGTTTCTCAAACCGACTCCTGGAACACACACATCTGTCATATTACTGCCCACTCCTCCTCGAGTGTGTGTGAGTCAGATCACGCCATCTTATATAAAGGTGGAGGAGGTCGCGGTCGGCCACGCTAATGAATCTGCAGTTTTTCTGAGAAGAGTTTTGATCTATGACCTCTGACCTCTCTATATAGGTTAATACTTTTAATATATCCGGAATCACTTTTACTTTAATGTTACAGTATGAACTATTAATGAACGGCATTTAGTACTCTTAATGAAACATGTACTAATACATAGTTGTATTTGCATTATTAATACAGTGTGAACAGACATGAGCAAGCGATGTTACGTTATAGTTTTACTGACAGTAAAACAAAGTCTAACAAATAGTTAAATTTAGCTAATAACATGTTACTTAATAACATTAACAAACACTATTACACAACCCAGATAACTGGTTAACACACATTTGAACAACTTTAATTCATATATTTAGCCTATAGAAAGTTTGCGAATGCTTATCATTCCCATTTATCTTTGGTATTTTAACGTCGTTCAACATTTAATGTCAAATAATCACAACAACAGTTGAAACACTGAGTTTAGAATAAAACGTTACGTTATAACGTTACATGATTACATTTGAGTCGCGTTTGAAGCCTCGTGAGCTCTCAGAGAAATGATAATTCATTTGAAAGAAGAAGCCAGTCTTACCGGAGGGGTGATGATGATGATGATGTTGATGATGATGATGATGTTGATGATGATGATGATGTGATGAGGAGACGCAGTTGGCGAGCATCTACCTGAACTCTCACGAGCTCGTTAAAGCTTCATGAGCGCGCGCGGGGGGCGGGGCCGAGGCGCGTGACGTCACCCGCGATCACCTGAGAGCCAATCACAATAACCTTCGTTAAAAAAAGTTATTGTATGAGGTGTTAAGGAAAGGCCGAAGGGTACTCTTTAAAATTAAAATTTTGTATATTTAAAGTACGATAACAGTGTGAATAAGAGACTTTTGTAGTATAATTAATTTGTTCCTTTTATTAGTCAAATTTCACATTCCTAAGTGTACGTTTTATAACAAAAGCCAGAAAATTAGATTAGAAAATTACTTTTCAGTCGAGTAGTAATGGGAAAGCTATTGAGACTGTTCACTTGTCTTCAAAATCTCTAAAAGATACAAAGGTCTTATATTTTTGTCAATGTTTATTTTATTTTATTTTTTAATGTGTTTTCTTTGCTACCCTAGGCTGTTATAGCCTATTGTTTTGCATTCATAAAAAAAAATATTACAATAACATCCCATGCCGATACTGCGTTACAAATAAAGTGGCAAATGCTATATAAGCGAGGTTTGTACTTTAATGATGAAGAAAAACACACTTTATTTTCAATCTGTATTTTGGCGGTGAAGAGCTTGTAAATGATGTCGTGTTGTCACATAGAGCGATATCAATGTTCAAATTTGTACCAAATAATATATTTTCATATAAAACGATATGAAAACAGGCCGCTTTGATTACATGTGTGTGGTTTAGGACATGTGTTTGCAATGTGTGCGGCTTAACGTGTGATAGAGCGCTGCTCGCGCCACGCGCACGTGTGTGTGTATGTGAACAGGTGAACAGGTGCGCACTGACTCATTTCAGTGTCTTATAATCTAATATAACTCTGCATCATGCTTGAGTTCATTCTGCTTATCATCCCCATGTATAATCTCATGTATCTGTTGATATGATTATAATAACCAGAGTTGCTGATCACATGAATTATGAGCGCAGTCCGTGAGCGAGCGTGACGTCACAGTACGAGCTCGTTCATACACGTAATCATTTGCGATTATATTATATAATATCATAATAATTACATAATATTTAAACGTATTTATTTCCATATAAATTGCAAACAAACCACACTTATAGATGATTATACATTTTTTATATTAATAAATGTGATTTAATTGTAATTATTTCAATGCTTTGTTTACAAAATATATGTAGTAATTATTTTATTAAAACATATGTAATATTATATTATTAATTTAATTATTATGTCATGCACACTGTTTTTTAAAGTCAAAAAAGTTGATTTTAAAATCAGTTTTACAAATAATTCTTTATATAACCACTAAATCAACAAAAAAAGTTCCTAAATACAATGATTTGCATCAGTAGATGTTCGTTTAAGAACATTTTCAGCTGCTTTAATCTGGTTAACATGACCGGAGTAGAAATGAAGAGCACTCCCTGAACCTGCTTCTCATTCTGAGACGTGATTGGCTGCGCAGAAGGATGTGGGCGGGGTTAAGATGCCCTCAGGAAACAGGAGATCATTAGCACACGTCTGTACGCGTTTAATCTCATCCAGATCAGGCTCATCTGACCCCTCTATTAAACTGCATTAATGAATTTTAAAGCCTCTCATGCATTCATTATAATTACTAATGAACAAATGAGCAACACCTGGTGAATCAGTCGCTCTGAAGCTTCTCAATGTCTCTCTTAATTTAAATACTGTTAATTAGAGTCATTAATCTGTTGCCATGGCTTTGCACCTATTTCAGGAGAAAGGAGGACATTCAGTTGAAATAAACAAGAATATTTAATGCCAATCTGTTAGTATTGCGTTCAGGACACACAAGCAGCCACATTCACAAGGATTAAAGTGAATTTAACTCTATAATCCAGTTAAGTTCATCTGCTGTCTATGAGTGAATGAGTTAGAGTGACTCACTAGCGCCACCTGGTGGAAACCCACAATCAGTGACACTTGTCTCGTTAAAAAAAAAGACCAAAATGGAAATAAGTTGTTGCAACTTCCTTAAATGTAGTGTGAAATAACTCAATTCAAAACAGAAACATTCATTATTCAGTTACGACAGGGTGTTTATTCATACCTAAACTAGTCCTTTAAGATCTATAACAGCACTAAACCATCAGCGATTTAAACAAACACTCACAAATACATATAAAAGAGTCGTTATCAGACCAAACACGAACGAAATCACTGTGACGATCCGTCCGTGAGGAAACCTCCAGGACACCAGGGGGCGCCGACGTGCCAAGAGACGCCTGCAAACATATCATGTCAGTGGTCTGAGTTATGCGCATGAATTATGATGAAGATGACTGTAAACGCACATTTCAGGGTTGGACTCCTCCCCTTGTTCTGACTCCTCCCCCTCACATGAACTTTCTTTGGGCTTGATTGGAGGATAACGACGGCGATGGCACGTGATTTGCGTCACACTGTCGAATACAAAGATCGGTCACATGTAATTATGTGGTGAAGGAATATATATGTCCTAATGATTTTTGGCATAAAACAAAAATCTATAATTTTGACCCATACAATGTATTGTTGGCTATCGCCACAGACACACCCGTGCGGCTCGGTTTGTGTTCGCATATGTCACGCGTTTTACCTTTGAAACACACCTCTGTCGCCATCATCATCTTGGTTTAGACTGTTCACAGGAGAATCTACTTCCTGTCTGAGAGACGCAAATAGGAAACAGTCATATTTTCGGGCTAAATAAAGGTTAAGCTACTAGTCTAGTCTAGTATTACCTCCGGTCTTCTTGCGTATCAAACTCTGCGTTTGCGTCCGCACCGGTTTCGCAGTTCTCCAAAAACGAAGCCTCTAGACGCTTCAACTGCAGAGATATAAACCTCGTAAAACCTCCAGACATCAAACCAGAAGCAAACGTTGGAATATGAACACGTAACGTACCTCAGATTGAGTCGGGAGTAACGTGATGCTGACCCTGCGGCGTATTGGCTACGACATAAGCGCTAGCTATTATTGATGGTTGAACACATATAGTGACAATTACAGCGATAGTCAGAACATCTATCAAGTTCCAAACAACATAGAGGTTTGGTCACAATAAACTTTCATTCTATGGAAGAGAGTGGCATAAAACTACAAATAGGGTCTCTAGTTCACAAAGTAAAGTCTAGAGACACTGATACTGTACGAGTCACTGATTTAGTCTATTAGGTAAATGATGGTCAGTTACCTGTTGTGATAAATGTCTGAACAGGTCCCGGTCATCTGTTCAAGGAAAAATATATGGGTACACATTTACATGACAACGATATGCTTATGTCTTTTCTTCACGTAAAGATTGCCAAATATTCAACGTCTAAAAACGTTGTATTCTGCTCCCAGGCCAGTAGATGGCGTTTTCAAAAACTTGCACTTTGAAACCCTTTATCAAAACTTTGTGTTTTCAGGAACCTAAAATGCAGTTGTTGTGTAAATGAAGGGCCAAAATGCATAAAAAGTTTGATGTTTTTGGTTAAAAAAAGGTGTAAGCGGCCCCTTAGACGACAGGTTTATTTACTCTCCAGGCCACTAGGGGGCAGCGTTGAAACCCATTTTCAAAAGTGGTTGTCATAATGCCCTTGTTGTGTAAATGAAGGGCCAAAATGCATAAAAAGTTTGATATTTTTGGTTAAAAAAAGGTGTAAGCGGCCTTAGACTACAGGTTTATTTACTCTCCAGGCCACTAGGGGGCAGCGTTGAAACCCATTTTCAAAAGTGGTTGTCGTAATGCCCTTGTTGTGTAAATGAATGGCTAAAACGCATAAAAAGTTTGATGTTTTTGGTTAAAAAAAGGTGTAAGCGGCCCGTTAGACTACAGGTTTATTTACTCTCCAGGCCACTAGGGGGCAGCGTTGAAACCCATTTTCAAAAGTGGTTGTCGTAATGCCCTTGTTGTGTAAATGAATGGCTAAAACGCATAAAAAGTTTGATGTTTTTGGTTAAAAAAAGGTGTAAGCGGCCCGTTAGACTACAGGTTTATTTACTCTCCAGGCCACTAGGGGGCAGCGCTGAAACCCATTTTCAAAAGTGGTTGTCGTAATGCCCTTGTTGTGTAAATGAAGGGCCAAAATGTATAAAAAGTTTGATATTTTTGGTTAAAAAAAGGTGTAAGCAGCCTTAGACTACAGGTTTATTTACTCTCCAGGCCACTAGGGGGCAGTGTTGAAACCCATTTTCAAAAGTGGTTGTCGTAATGCCCTTGTTGTGTAAATGAAGGGCCAAAATGTATAAAAAGTTTGATATTTTTGGTTAAAAAAAGGTGTAAGCAGCCTTAGACTACAGGTTTATTTACTCTCCAGGCCACTAGGGGGCAGTGTTGAAACCCATTTTCAAAAGTGGTTGTCGTAATGCCCTTGTTGTGTAAATGAATGGCTAAAACGCATAAAAAGTTTGATGTTTTTGGTTAAAAAAAGGTGTAAGCGGCCCGTTAGACTACAGGTTTATTTACTCTCCAGGCCACTAGGGGGCAGCGCTGAAACCCATTTTCAAAAGTGGTTGTCGTAATGCCCTTGTTGTGTAAATGAATGGCTAAAACAGTGTTGAAAACAGTGTTGTGTAAGCGGCCCCTCAGACTACATGTTTATTTGCCCTCCAGGCCACTACGGGGCAACACTGAAACCCGTTTTCAAAAGTTGTTTTCATGTAACGCCGTTGTCGTGTAAATGAACGGCCAAAACGCATAAAAAGTTTTACATTTTTAGTTGAAAACGGTGTCGTGTAAGCGGCCCCTAAGATGACCGGTTCATTTGCCCTCCAGGCCACTAGGGGGCAGCACTGACCTGTGGAGTCGCTGTGTAACCGACGCTTCCTCCTGTGCAGCATCTTCCTGGCCTCCAGCATCTCCTCGCTCTCTGAAGCGTGACGTTTCTTGAGATGCTCCACGTGAATCGACATCATTTCCACGGCGTGACTGACGCGCGCTTCCTGATAAGCAAACATGGTTGTGAAAAGGTTTCTGAAAGGTCAACGCGCGTCTTGTGATGTGAAGTACCTGGTGTGCGGCTCCGAGCATCTCTGCTGTTTTCGCTACGGTGTCTACGTTGCTCTCCAGCATCTGGAGGCTGTTCTTCATCTGTTCCACCATCTCTCTGCCGTCCACATCTGGAAGACGCTCGTACAACACCTGCAGGACAGCACAAACCCTTATAACGCACCCACAATGTCGTAAATACGAATACGAGATAAAGTTTGCAGTGGCTCCATAAATTAATTTAAAACATAAAAAGCAAAGCAAAACAGATGCACATTTCTTTCTTAATTTTCTAGAAGTAGAGTTCAAGAACCTTGCTGTATTTTTGTGTAATTAATTAAGAGAAAGTACATCGCCATCTTATTCCTTACGATCTTACGATTTCCCGCCTCGTACGTACGAACTTCCCAGGACGACTTGAACGCACCATAAGATAGCAGTCGCGATGATAAACGTGTTCATTCATTATTAGGGGTGTAACGGATCGAAGTTTATCTGAACTGTGAGAACAGTCAATCAACGAACTAGCCCCACCCACTTGCACTTTGACCACACCCATTCTCCCATTAGCGGCTAAATTTAACCATCATAAAGTGAACGTTCATCATTTGAACGTGTTTTGTCTTGCCAATTAACGAAGTATATATAAAGTTGGCAAGATATAAACTCACAATTGAGTGCGAAAAAGTCAGAATTGTGAGATATAAACTTGCAATAGAGTGCCGAAGTGATGACGTCACTTTGTAGGACGACTCGGAAGCTAGCGGCGCACGGGTTCCCTCGGTCGAAAAGCAATGCATTTTCCCCATAGACTTTTGGAAAATCGCAAAAAATAAGATCTGTGTTTATGACACTTACACGTTTTGTCTAGCAAGATAATCTTTACAAGTTAATCCAAAATTTATACATTTTGAAGCCTATATATTGAACACAAATCAGACACAATAAAGTTTAAAAAACCACAAGCAGGTTATAACTGTGTGTTCTGTGTCATAGATCAAAACGTGAAAATATTTAGAGGCTCTGTTCACCACAGACCTTATTTCAGGCGATTTAGCAAAAACCCATTCAAAAATCCCATAGACTTTAGAGCGAGGGAACCGTAGTGCTAAAATGCTAACTTGAAATGCTAACGTAGTGCTAAAATGCTAAAATTTTAGAGCGAGGGAACCGTAATGCTAAAATGCTAACTTGAAATGCTAACGTAGTGCTAAAATGCTCACTTCCGCGGTTTGGCCTACAGAGTGACGTCGTAACTTCGGCACTCTATTGCGTTATAAAGTCAGACTATCAAGATAGTCTGTAATAAAAGATTAACAATTGCGTGTTATAAAGTAAGAATTGTGAGACCCTAACTCGCAATTGTGAGATAAAAATATTGTTATATTTATATTATTATTATAAATTCTATTATTAATAATAGTAGTAGTGTTATGTAGCGCTAGCGTAATACAGATATTATATCAACTGAAAAGAGTTTTGAGTCGCTGTTAAAGTTAAGATAGCTACCAATGCACGAACTTTGCTCAACAAACTAAATTTGCGTCGGCGCTCTAAATTTAAACTCTCAAAGTGCACCGGATCTATGAGCTGAGCTGAACGAATGTACCCAGAATGCCCTTGCGACGCTCAGGTGTGTGTTCTGCTGTACCTGCAGCATCTCTTGGGTGTGTAGCAGCTCTCTCTGCAGATTCTCCTCCGCGACGACACGCTCGTGATGCTCCGCTTGAAGCCGCTGCGTTAGCGTGTACTGGTCACAGCCAAACCCCAGTGCAAACTGGGTAAACGCGCTCTGCGTGTGTGTGTGTGTTCACAGGGGTTAGTGACGTCTGGAGATGTTATATCTAACACACACTCACTCTGAGAGAGACTCACCTCGACCTCGTCCTCCGTCATCTCCACACTGCTGTGAGAAACATGTCCTGTTAGCGTTAGCATTAGCAGTCTGACACTGGGAGTGTGTTTCAGCGGGTCTTTATTACACTTGTGATCATATTAAAATGCCGATTCCTCATATTGATTACTCTGTGTGTTTCAGATCGATGCAGTCTAACGGCTGATATTGCCTGGACGAGGATTCGGTTAGAACTACAAACAGTAAAACTACAGACATGGCGGATGAGTCCAGCGGTTGTGTAGAGAGGTTTAGATAAAGGGGTTTGAGTGATTAATTATCACTATCTAACCTGACAAATGTATTTATTCAATGTTGTCCACATTATATTGCATCTGGAGAAGCGAAAACCTTTGTTAAGATAGTTTAACCATTTACTTTTAAATCATCTTTACCTCTTTAATCCCAGTCTGTCCATGACGGATAACTTCTCCCAGGACGCCGCCAGCAGGTTCTTTGAGTTTGGATCTGTTTAGCGGGAATAACCAACTAAAGTTAGTGTTTATCTCAATATGTTAGAGATCAAAACTGGTAGGCCTACTATGTTTAAAATAAAAACTAAAATTAAGTGTGTGTCATACCGTCATCGCTGTCGTCACTGTCTCCCAGTATTCCAGTATAATCATTCATTCATCTGCTGATAATACACACTAAGAAACCAATAAAACACCAGTTTCTTCCTACCGTTTGTGTCGTGTTCAGAGATAAGGAGTCAGTCGTAATCTTCTTAGCGCTTATAGCCAACGGCATGAGAGATTGCAGGAGGAACCTGTGTTTACAGAGCCTGAAAAACACTCATCAATCATCACAAAAACATATAAAATTATAGATATAAAAGTCAAATAGAGAGCATCAATAAATCCCTGCAGAGAATATTTAAAAATGAAAAAAAAAAAAAATAATAATAATAATATATATGTATATAGTAAAACACCAAATTTAACTTTTTTTTAAAATTATATTTAATTTTATACATTTTATTGTTTTTAATATCCCAGTTGTGAAACCGTAAGAAAGCAAAATACAGGATTTAATTCCATATCTGACCACAAGAGGACGTGGAGAACTGAATTACTCCAAAACTTACAAACAATCAAGCTAGCAAAGTATCTTAATAAAAAATAAATTTTAAAAACACTCCCGACAACCTTAAAGAAATCTTCTCAGGGTAATTCAGCGATACGTTTATGAATTAATGAGTTTGGTTTCATAACAGCACATTCAACATTCCTGTCGGCCGCATGATCCGACGCTGATCCGGCTAATCTGAGCTAGGCAGATTTCAGCATCTCGTGTGACCAAAGCCTGTTCAAACACTTAAACCCCTTTGTGTTAGTCAGCGGGAGATCCGGACTGGAATCAGACCTCTTGCTGGGACAGGGAACACACACACACACACTAACCCGACCCCTAAACCTACCCATCACTCATACACACACTCTATTGTGTTTTTTAAAGGGATAGTTCACTTTAAAACCAATTTTAATATGTTTTATCTTTCCTCAAGGGCATCCAAGATGTAGGTGTCTTTGTTTCCACAGTATTTTCAATTTTAATATTTTTAGGTCAAACCGTTCTTGTCTGTCAGTCATATAATGGAGGTCTATGGTCACCACCTCAAAGAGCATGCACAGAGAAGTCCAAATTAAACATGATTTAATGACTCGTAAATGTAAGTACACATTAACGGCCTAAGACACGAAACGAGCGGTTTGTGTGAGAAAACCAACAATATTTATATCGTTTTTACCTCTTGTAATCACAGCCACGTCCAACTGATCTGAGACCGGGCGCTTGAAATCTTCTAATAAATCAAGTTCATATTGAAATACCAGTGTAATACTCATGTCATTATACACAATTCTGTCCTCATAAATCACAAAAACAAACAAACACACTCTCTCTCTCTCTCTCTCTCACACACACACACACAATGGAAAGAGGGCGAGTTATGCTGCCTGGGGCCACATTGTTCATACAACATCTGCAGAGCACATTCACATTCACACACACACTTAAAACAAAGGTCATACACAAGCAATCACTCATAACGATAATCATAATCAGGTTCAGATGGGCGTGTGTTATCCTGTGACCCATACAATTGTTCCTAATGCCTTGAAGAGAGGAAACCACTGAAACCGAACGAGGGGTCACGACCTCCAGCTAAGAGGAAACATGCGTACTGTAAAGGAGGAAACGCACGTCACGTCCAGGAAAACACCTGACCGAAGAGCACAACGCAGAGGAAGAGCACGTACCTCGCGAACCTCTCCCTGACCCGGTGCATCACGACTCCTAAATCACACAATGGGCCTCGAAAACACCTCAGTGAACATCAAAATACACCCCAAAACCCCTCAAACACACCCCGATGATTTTATAAAACACCCACTGATCTTCAAAAACACCCACTAAAACTCAAAACACTCGCATAAATTAAGTAATCAAGTACTTAATGACCCTCAAAACACCCCAAAACCCTCAAACACACCCCGGTGATCTTATAAAACACCCACTGATCTTCAAAAATACCCACTAAAACTCAAAACACTCACATAAATTAAGTAATTAAGTTCTTAATGACCCTCAAAACACCCCAAAACCCCTCAAACACACCCCGATGATCTTATAAAACACCCACTGATCTCCAAAAACACCCACTAAAACTCAAAACACTCGCATAAATTAAGTAATCAAGTACTTAATGACCCTCAAAACACCCCAAAACCCTCAAACACACCCCGGTGATCTTATAAAACACCCACTGATCTTCAAAAACACCCACTAAAACTCAAAACACTCGCATAAATTAAGTAATTAAGTTCTTAATGACCCTCAAAACACCCCAAAAACCCTCAAACACACCCCGATGATCTTATAAAACACCCACTGATCTTCAAAAACACCCACTAAAACTCAAAACACTCGCATAAATTAAGTAATTAAGTTCTTAATGACCCTCAAAACACCCCAAAACCCCTCAAACACACCCCGATGATTTTATAAAACACCCACTGATCTTCAAAAACACCCACTAAAACTCAAAACACTCACAAAAATTAAGTAATCAAGTGCTTAATGACCCTCAAAACACCCCAAACCCCCTCAAACACACCCCGGTGATCTTATAAAACACCCACTGATCTTCAAAAACACCCACTAAAACTCAAAACACTCGCATAAATTAAGTAATCAAGTTCTTAATGACCCTCAAAACACCCCAAAACCCCTCAAACACACCCCGATGATTTTATAAAACACCCACTGATCTTCAAAAACACCCACTAAAACTCAAAACACTCACATAAATTAAGTAATCAAGTACTTAATGACCCTCAAAACACCCCAAAACCCCTCAAACACACCCCGATGATTTTATAAAACACCCACTGATCTTCAAAAAACACCCACTAAAACTCAAAACACTCACATAAATTAAGTAATTAAGTTCTTAATGACCCTCAAAACACCCCAAAACCCCTCAAACACACCCCGATGATTTTATAAAACACCCACTGATCTTCAAAAAACACCCACTAAAACTCAAAACACTCACATAAATTAAGTAATCAAGTACTTAATGACCCTCAAAACACCCCAAAACCCCTCAAACACACCCCGATGATCTTATAAAACACCCATTGATCTTCAAAAACACCCACTAAAACTCAAAACACTCACAAAAATTAAGTAATCAACCCTCAAAACACCCCAATGATCACTTTACACAACCAGTGGCCTACAAAAAAACACAGATTACTCCCTAAATACACAACAACCCTCAAAACACCCCTATGATCTCATAAAACACCCATCGATCTTCAAAAACACCCACTAAAACTCAAAACACTCGCATAAATTAAGTAATTAAGTTCTTAATGACCCTCAAAACACCCCAAAAACACCCCGATGATCTTATAAAACACCCACTGATCTTCAAAAACACCCACTAAAACTCAAAACACTCACATAAATTAAGTAATCAAGTACTTAATGACCCTCAAAACACCCCAATGATCACTTTACACAACCAGTGGCCCTCAAAACACACAGATTACTCCCTAAATACACAACAACCCTCAAAACACCCCTATGATCTCATAAAACACCCATTGATCTTCAAGACGCCCATACAAACTCAATGATCCCCTAAAACCCAGTGACCCAGTGGCCCTCAAAAACACCCATAAACTCTTAAACACTGCCTAAAAAAACACACCAATGATCCCCAAAAATGCAATGAAACACTTTGATAACTACCTAGATACTAGGCTGTACACTAGGCTACTCAGAACACAAATGGACACCCCGAACACCCTAAATACCCACTAACCTTCGATAATAACCAGAACACAATTGAGGAAGACACTTTTGATCACCCCAACAACCAGAAAACCAGCACAATGAAACCTTAAAATACCCCAAAAACATCATACATGCACTCAAATACACCCACAGACATCAACCTGACCCTCAACAACACCCCAATCTCAGAACTCTTAAACACCCTAAATATCCACTGACCTTCAAAAATACCCAGTAAACCAACTAAGACACCCTGCAAAACACCCCGAGGATGGCATTGACCCTAAAAACCTCAAAAACACTGATCTTCAAATACAACTTACCCTCCACACGACCCTAAACACCCACTTATCCCCAAAAATAACACAGAACTGACCATCCACATAAAAAAGAGCACTTAAAATACTTAGAAAGACTAAATAAACAACAAGGTCCTACACACAGACATCAATCTGACCCTCGAAAACACCCCAATCTCACATCAGGCTATTTAGAAATCAGAAGACACCCCATAAAAACACATATTACACAAAAACCATTGAAAATACACCCTAAAATTCCCACAAACCCCCAAAAATAACCACTGACTCTCAAAAACACCCCCTTACAGACTTACACACACACCCTAAAATAACCCTCCACTTACCTCACCAATGACCCAGTCACCCCTGTATGAGCATAAGAGATGTTGATTTGGTTAGCACAATCATTTATGAGACAGCCCAGATCGATCTGTGAGGGTTTCACCCTGTAGCTTTATTCAGATGTTTTACAAAAGCCTGTAGAAAAGAGTTCAGTCAGACTCGGACACGTCTCACAGCACATGAACCATAGCAGCTGACCATGACATACATCAGATCAAATCATGCAATGCACATAAGGTCAAAGGTCACAGCGATATATGTCGTGTCGTTGACCGTAATTAGTCTGATTCAGCAAACTAACTAATAAAGCCAAATTAAATAATATGAATATAAACTCTGGAGTCAGATATTCAATCATCGATCTGAACTCTGATATATAAATGTGATCACAGTATCATTTCTCAGAAACGCAAACAAAAACAATTTAAAAAAAGGAAAGTTTGAGGTTTTAAACGTTGTAATAACGTTCGGTCGGTTCGACCAGCTGGTCTTGGGGAGGTTTTGGCTGGTTAGGCTGGGAGACCCGCTTAAACCAGCTAGAACCAGCAGAACGTCTGGTTTAGGCATTGGCTTTTCATCGGCGAAGTGAAGGATATTTTTAAAAATGTGCTTTTTCATGAAGTATGCAAATGCAAACACTTCTAATTGCAGTTTCACGTATTGTTTTGCTACGAAATGCGTCGGAAAACAATTTACAAAACAATGCAAGTATGTGCTGCGTTCTCAGTTTCGCCACTGGGGGCGCTAGCAGATATTAGCGCAATCGGTCTTCTTCTACAGTCAGCTCAGCGATGATCAAGACGCCGCAACAGTTACCAGTCTTGCTAAGCATGTTAGTTAAAGCTAGTTAAACTGCTGAAACGTTTATATTTAGCTAGGAGCTAAATAAAAAATCTAGTTTGATAACGTGAGTATTGCGTTTTTGACCTTCTAGCCTTGCAAACATAGCAAAAGGGAAAAGGACGTACAGGTAAAACTCGTTACAAGCCTGCGAACTGACCCAAAATGGATGGAGCAGAATGGGTTTTGATAGTAGCGTTTAACGTAATTTGGCGGAAAAGCTTTTGTCGTGTTGCGCGACAATTTTTCACAAGAGTTTTTCCATATCCCCCCCCCCCCCCCAAAAATGTCCTTAAACGATTCGAAAAATCATTGTGTCGTCAAAGATATTTTCGTTTCCATTGTGAATTCACTTCATAAAACAATGCAAGTAGCCTACGCGCTGCATTCTCAGTTTCGCCACTGGGGGCGCTAGCAGAGGTTAGCGCAATCGGTCTTCCACAGTCAGCTCAACTACAGTCAAGACGCCGCAACAGTCTTGCGAAGCAGTTTACTTAAAGCTAGGTTAGTTAAACATCTTGTTTAATAGCGTTAGCATGTCACATTTTTTTGGCTTTCAAGATTTGCGAACATAGCAAAAGGACAAAGGACGTACTAGTAAAACTCAACGTAACAAGCCTGCGAACCGAACCAAAATAGATGGAGCAAATGGTTTTCGCTAGTGGCAGCAACCTTTGGCCAACTCGTCAAAGACATCGTGAATAGTTCAATAGGAATGCATCGCTGCGATTTAAAGATTCGGTTAAAGAAGTTGTGACGCACACGTGAGGCAGATTTGAGCAGCAAATGAGGGTCTTTATTGCCTTTACGATGACGTCTCTCGGCTTGCTTTAGAGTTCAGTTCAGTAACAAATCATCCAGTCGCGTAAGATCCAAAGAGTTTTATAACGGTAGCAACTCGAGAGCTGGCGATCACAGTGATTTGGTCCGCGAGCCTGGAATGGTTTGGGTCAGTACATGTCCCTGTAGATCTCCTGCAGAAGCGGGTGTAGCGACGTCTCGGACTCTGTCTTCTTGATCTTCTGCACCAGGTGAGCGTTCTCCGTCACCAGTTGCCGAAGGTCCGCCAGCTTCTGCAGGAGTTTGGGGAAGATGAAGCCAGCGTCGGGGTGATTGAGCGTCAGGTGATGATTGAGGGCCTGGAGGATGTTGTCCTGGATCTCCTCCACCTGATGGACGTTCATGAGTCCTGGACGATCTACGCTCAAGGAAACATGCACAAACCACTTTTATTTGTGGGTCATTTCTCTTACTACAGTTCCAGTTATGAAACTCAAACACCCAGATTACTCGCTTAAGTACTTAACTGACCCTAAAAAACACACCAATGATCCCAAAAAATGCCCAGAAACTCTTATTGTGCGTTCACACCAAGCGTCTGGCGCAAGTTTAAAGTAAATGTAAAGACGTGTTTGCGCGCGTCTAGAGGTCCTGCGGTGCAAATGAGGCGTTTATTTGGTGCATTCACATGAAAGTTCATTTCAAACCCTGCCCATAAAGTCTCAAAAACCTCCAATATGCACTCAAATATATGTTCATATCCCGGACGAGCCCCCATTTGTTACGTCCCGTGGCTCAAAAGGGACGCAACAAAATTGGGACACACGAGAAAGCTTAACTTTTAAAGAAATTATTTATTAACACAAAAGAAATTATACAAAACTGTGTAATGTAGCAGTCAGATATCAGTAGTGTCATGCTAGGTGAATGTGCGGAAATGTAATGTGCTGTAGTGTCGTGATGCATGCAAAAGAAACAATAATCAAAGCAATAGAATCAAATAGGTCGCCCGCCGTCTGCCACTTTGTCTTGCTTCTCTTAAAAGGGAAAAAGGGAAGTTGGCCGCAGGTGTCCCCAATGCAATCAGGTAGAGGGCGGAAAAATCCATCCAAAACAGATGAAACCCACAATAAAGACGCAGGGCGTCACACCCCCACAGACATCAACCTGCCCCTCAAAACAGCCCGATCTCACACAAGTCGCCGAAAGCTCACCTCCACACAGGATGATGGCGGCCACGAACAGGGCTAGGTCGCTGTCGTCCAGCTCGAGAGCGTTAAGCTTCACCGCAAACTCGAACTTCGGCTCCATGATCTCGCTGAAGGGTTTGCGAAGACTGCGGAGGAACTCCCTCGTCACGAAGGCCCGGCCGTTCGCCACCAGCAGCCCGTCCTTATTCATGAGCGACGGCAGCATGGCGAAGATCGCCTCGTGGACGCCGTACTTCAACAGCGTCACCTGGGGAGAAAAGGCAAGAGCTGAGAAAACTCACAAAACGGAATTTCGTTCATATGTCGTTCGATGACGTCATGCACATGTGATTACGTGTCGAGTCTGTAGTGTTTTATCGCCATCTACTGGCCTGGCAGCAGAATACCGCGTTTTTAGTAGTTTTCGTGGATCAGGGATCGTTTTGACAATGGTGTCGGAAAAACTTTTCAGTTTTAAGCACACCGTTGTCGTGTAATCGTACCCCAAGGCTGTAGGGGACGATTTCGCCTAGGTTTAACGAAAAAAGTAGTTTTCATGAATTACACCTCATGTCCTGATTCCGTTACCTGGTCATTCAGGAAAAGGTCGACGAATCCCGGGATGCTTTTGGAGAACTCGGTGAGTTCTCGTACGGTTTCCACGGTCGTGCATTGGCAGCGGTAAAACACGTGCACGCCGATCTCCTTATTGGGCGGAGCTCCGTTAATCACCTGATTCCAGACCAGCCCGTTTTCCGCCTGCCACAGCGAGTCCATGTCATGAATGACAAACGGCTGAAGGACACACACAGAGAAACCAGTTTGTTTTCTCGAGCATCTCTATTGACAATGATTTTTAAGGGATAGTTCACCGTAAAGTATAAGTCGTAAAGTATTCTCGTCGCTTCACAATATTAAGGTTGGACCACGTCTTTCTGGGGCTTCAAAGTGTTCAAATAGCAAATGTCAATGGAGCCCCTCCTGTACCATCGGATTTCATCAAAAATATCTTAATTTGTGTCTTAGAAGGTCTTACAAGTTTGGAACGACATGAGGGCGAGTAATTACTGACAGAGTTTTCATGTTTGGGTGAACTATCCCTTTAACGTTTGGCGTTCCTCGTAGGGTTACCGGGCTTGCGTCGGTCTTCCCCGTCAGGATGTTGCGAGCTTTCTTCTTGGTCATGTTGAGATTCCTCAGGTAGGCGTTGTTGACCCGTTTGGCGAGAGACTTCAGATCTGAACCGCTGGAGGTCTGGGAGCTCTTTTCCCCCGCCAACATCCCCGCGACTAGCTTACGCTTCTCCGCCTCCGGCATCCGTCCATATCGGATCGCTACGAACGCAGAATCACAGTCAACACCGAAGAAGTCACATTTTTTTGTCTGTTGTCGTTTCGCTTACCGTCATGAGACATCCCGAGCACCAGGCACTTTTGAAATCGACAGAACTGGCATTTATTACGACTTTTCTTTTGGATCTTACAGCTGCGGTCACATTTATCATATTCCAACTTCATTCGAATGGTCCTCCGGAAGAACCCCTGCGAGACACATAATACTTTTACTCAAGTGTGGTTTCCAGGTACTCTTTGCACCTCGGTGACCTCTGACCTTGCAGCCCTCACAGGCATGAACGCCGTAGTGGAATCCCGAGGCTCGGTCACCGCAGATTCGGCACTCCACGTTAAGCCCCGCCCCCTCGTCTCGCCCCCGCAGGAGCTGCTCTGACAGAGGCGACGCTTTGCATAGATCTACACACACACACACACACACACAACTGCATTTCTATGCGAGAATCAAACACTCCATGTAACTTCACGTGTGCGAAAGTAATCACCCCCCCATAAACACCATCATTATCCTCACCTGTGGAGGTTGCTGTAGGATCAGGACTGGTTGTAGAGCGGCTTGTGTTGTTTTGCTCTTCCAGTTCGTTCGCCTTGTGTCGGTTCGTCTCCCAGTTAAGCTCCTCCCCCTGAGGCTCCTCCCTCACATCCAGCTCCGGGTTAAACTCCGCCCCTCCTCCAAGTTCATAAAGCACATCCTCAAATCGTTCGTCATCAGCCCCCTCCCCCTGGCTAATGCAGGGGGAGGAGTCTTCATTCGCCACACAGACTCCGCCCACCGCCCCGGGATCTCTGGGTAATCTGCTCCTCTCGGCCACAAAGGTCGAGTCTCTTCCGTCCATCTCCGGAGATTCAAACATGCTCATGAGCCGCCGCGGTCATAACAGCATCTGTGAGGGACAAACACGTCACAGACACGCTAAAAACTGGACAACACACGTTTAATTTCTGCGCTTCTAAGACTTTATGCTAATGATGAAATGGTTTGTTGAGCACAGTCTTCGTTTTAATGTTCGCATGTTTCCTATTGAAACGGGATTTCTTGGCACTCGAATTTAATTTCTTTAACTTCTGTCTGGAAAAAAACGACAAACTTTTACTATACAAGTATAAATAAGTAATGTTAATATTATTCCCTAATGCGCTTTTATGTGTACAGGGTCCAAACACTTTATTTTACAGTGTCCTTGTTACAAATGTTACATGTACTTAATAACAGTAAATTATTCATAATTACATGCAACTAAGCCTTAAACAAACCCAAACCCAATAGAAAGCACATGCAAACACACTGTAAAAATGACACCTTAAAATAAAGTGTAACGGTCTTTTGTACTTTAAGTTGTTCTTTAGTTTCATGAAGTAAAATTGTCTGAAGAGTGTGTGTGTGTGTATTCGAGGAACAGTTGAAATAACACAACACTGATTTGACAGCTGTATCATGTTCAGAAGACACCAGAAACCTGTGGTACGCCCACCCCCGACCGACTGACACACTGCATTCTGGGAACTAACACACACACACCAGCTGCAGAGACATGAAACTTCTGCGACTGAACCAAAACCAAAGCAAAGCCCAAATGTTCATAGACTATCTTCAGACCTCTGACACACACACACACACACACACACAGACGAAAGCTCGTGAGTGAGTTTCTCAGGATCAGTTTCATCAGAAACAAACAATGAAAGCGTCAGAATGAAGAGCAGAGGTCAGTCAGGCCCAGCACTGGAGCGGCTGCAGGCCCAACAATACGCCTCTCACTGGAGCTCAACACATTTCACAACTAAGTCAGTGAACTTCCACATACGCCGCACACAGACAAACATCATATCCCGCTCTCACTCCCGCTAAAGCTTCACATGGTGCGTCGTGATTGGTCAGAAGATTGTGATGTGGGTCAGTGTGTGTGTGCTTCAAACACACAGCAGATTTCCTCAAGAGCTTAATTTCAATAGCAGCGCGAGGTCAAAGGTCACCGTGACGCACGCAACATGCTAACCTGCTACGCATGCTATTCCTGCAGTGTAGTAATAACTTATTTAAATGCAAGTCATTTATTAAACACAAAATACTTAGTGTGCAGTACACTAGTTTACATTCTGCTCAATGTATGACCTTTTGACCCCTATAATGTGAAGACCATATGACCTTTGAACTCTTATAACAAGCCCAAACCACCAAACAGGTCAGACCTGTGAGAGCAGAGGATCATGGGACTGGAAGCAAGCACTTAAAGAGGTTAAAGAAGTCCCCATGGCAACAGAAGCGCTGATGTCACTTCCTTACCGGCGTGAGTTTAACGAGTCAATCAGAAGAGTGACTCTTGATTGACAGACGCTAGTTAGACTTCAACACATCCTTCGCTAAAGTGCCAGGATCAAATCAAACACCTGAAATAACGTACAAAATTCACAAACATTGTTTACAAAAAGTTGCAAGCAAACGTAGAAGTGTTTAAAAACTCGTAAAACTATTTTAACTAATTATTTTAAAGCAATGTATTGCGAATGACAAATCAAAACCTCAATTATAACTAATAATAATAAAACATGTTTTATATAAAAGCATGTACAGAATAAATACATTATATTTTAGCATATTAAAACGTACGAGACTCGATTACGTCATTCGCAGTGCTTAATGGAAGTACGCAGGCGCTGCAGTTTCCATGGTAACAGCGACTTCTCTGATTGGCTAATTTCTTCTTCAGGCCCCGATTTTTTCAATTTCGGTTTACATTTACATTACGCAATCATTTAGGGAAAGTTCGCTTTGACGTACTGTTTTAAAACTCCCGGAAATGGGCTTAGATTACGTCTATTTTGTTTTCTGCCTGCGGAAACTACGAGTGAAACACCACTTAATGGTTGCGTATCAGGCATCGCCACCTTGAGGAATAAAGGTGAATTGCACGTAAGATTCAATTATTGTTGTGCAGAAACATATACTTGCACTGGGCGTTAGCGAATGGGGACACAGGCATTCTTCATTACGTTTAGGGTCCTGAAGGACTACTACAGAACATCAAGTATAAACACCATCAAAGTGAAATTAAAAAAAACAACATAGAACTACAAAAATTACATTTTCTACACATTTTTTACAATCCAGCACAAACATTTTCAACCTTCCAAATCCCTTCAAACTTTTCCAGAGAATAGAAAATACAATCATGACTCTCTCAGAGAGAGAGAGAGAGAGAGAGAGAGAGAGAGAGAGAGACGAGGGAAAGAAGAGAATTGTGTGTTCAATAACCACACCTGAGATGAACAGTACCGACACACACTTCATCATTTCTCACAGACGTGTTGTTCCTAGATGTTCGTCATATACAGAGCCGATGATGTGTTAATATTAAGCGGCAGGTCGTGACCTTTCAGGGTCAACGAACGGGTCCCACCACAAACATCTCAAAGTTCACATCAACATATTATGTTTTCGAGTATGAGAGTGGGCGACTACCTGGCCTCGATGGCTTTTTACATAATGTTGAACCTGTGATGAATGAAGCCCTTCACTCTGATTTCCAGTGAGTGTTTATCAGGTTAGTAAATAAACACTGTGTGCGAGTGTGTCGCAAGAGCACAGATCGTCCCCAAATCACCTTTCCCCAACAAACACCACATCTATCTATCTATCTATCTATCTATCTATCTATCTATCTATCTATCTATCTATCTATCTATCTATCTATCTATCTATCTATCTATCTATCTATCTATCTATCTATCTATCTATCTATCTATCTATCTATCTATCTATCTATCTATCTATCTATCTATCTATCTATCTATCTATCTATCTATCTATCTATCTATCTATCTATCTATCTGTGTTGTGTGTTTGTATGGATGGACCATGAGTCTGAATAAAGGAATACTACTATCTATCTATCAATTCTTATCTATCTATCTATCTATCTATCTATCTATCTATCTATCTATCTATCTATCTATCTATCTATCTATCTATCTATCTATCAATTCTTATCTATCTATCTATCAATTCTAATCCATCTATCTATCTATCTCTCTATCTATCTATTTATCTGTCATCAGGTCTTTAATTCTTCGCGCGATCTGTCAACACAAAACTCTCTTTGCAACTTTATATCTGCGCATAAACTTCTCGTTCTCTCTCAGTAAATAACCCATCAGAGTCTCATATGACTCCGCTCCACATGACAGAAACACACGAACACAAACTTACGAGACTTTGTTTTACCGCGTCAGAATAACGAAGCTGTATCCCGAAAGTGTATTCCTTCCCTGCGCGTTATTTTCCAGAGAGATCAGTGAGGATTCGTTAAATGTGTCATGTTTACCGGGACGCGCTTCATCAAACGGGAACGGGAGTCCCGACGGAGCGAGCGCTCCGGATCACACGCGTCACGGCGATGACGTCACAGCGTCTCGTTTCATTTAACCCTGTACGAACCGTGTGTGTTTGTGAGTGTACGTGAATATCATTCACATATGCTGCATATTGTGTAGATGTCCTTTTAATATCTGTTGTTCTTTAACTTCAAAACAAACAAGATCCACTTACTTCGAGTTGATCCGCGCTCACTTCCGGTCATCGCCAACAGATGGCGCTGTTCGCCACTTAAAAAAAAAAAAAAAACACAGACAAAAACTGAAGTTCCATCCATAGACTGTAAATTAAGTTCTGTTCAAACTTAAAAGTTGAGAGAATTTAAAATTAAAATTAAATTAAATGTTTAGTTTCAGTATCCAGATAATTATGTAAACGACCGAAACGCATTATTCTCACATGTGAGACGTTACTGTCTTACTTGACGTTAACGCGAATGAAATACTGCTTGTTGAGACAATGGATAATACTGAATAAAACACTTTCAAGACTCACATATTTAGTTTTTTTTATAATCATTTATTCTCTTTCAAGACAGTGAGCGAGAGATAAAGATCAGTTCTACACAAGCACAGCATCTTCTGCTGACACAGGAAACAGGAAGTAAAACCACAAGTTTCAAAAGCAAAAACAGCCCGATTCTGCCAGACAACAATAACGAAACACAAGTATATTTCAGTAATGATTACGGCTCTGAATCATTCACAGTCAGCTAAGTTTGCCATGTCAGGTCATTTTTCTGTCAGGTTTATCACTGTCAGGTTTATTCAGCATCAAGGTCGTTCGGCTCTGTGTTTTCATTGTTCCCACAGTCCATATTCTCGCCACTTCTGTTATCTTCATATTCAAGGTTGTTCTGTTTGTCTTTCGTTGGAGGTCTCGATTCGGTCTCACTGACGGAGGGGACGCGGACCGGAGGGGCGAGAAGATTACCGGTGGACGCTCTCCTTTCTTTAACAAAAATAGAAATCAAAACACATGTTTTTGTTGCATTCAAAACGCATAAACATATAAACACACAAACCTCCAGGGCCAATGGGGTGCATCAGGCGGTTCATCTGAACGTTCCAGTGTTTAACACTCGTGCTGGCCTGGCGAAGTTTACGCTGGGCGGCCTGTGGACGACATGTTCATGAGTGTGGACACAGCTAACAGAAGGGTCCTAAAGGCCTTTTCGCACCAACAACAACGATAACTAACTATATTAGTGTTCACACCAGCGGACGATAACTATAACGATAACTATATTAGTGTTCACACCAGCGGACGATAACTATAACGATAACTATATTAGAGTTCACACCAGCGGACGATAACTATAACGATAACAATATTAGTGTTCACACCAGCGGACGATTACTATAACGATAACTATATTAGCGTTCACATCAGCGGACGATAACTATAACGATAACTATATTGGTGTCCACACCAGCGGACGATAACTATAACGATAACTATATTAGTGTTCACACCAGCGGACGATAACTATAACGATAACTATATTAGTGTTCACACCAGCGGACGATAACTATAACGATAACTATATTAGTGTTCACACCAGCGGACGATTACTATAACGATAACTATATTAGCGTTCACATCAGCGGACGATAACTATAACGATAACTATATTGGTGTCCACACCAGCGGACGATAACTATAACGATAACTGTATTAGCGTTCACATCAGCGGACGATAACTATAACGATAACTATATTGGTGTCCACACCAGCGGACGATAACTATAACGATAACTATATTAGTGTTCACACCAGCGGACGATAACTATAACGATAACTATATTAGTGTTCACACCAGCGGACGATAACTATAACGATAACTATATTAGTGTTCACACCAGCGGACGATAACTATAACGATAACTATATTAGTGTTCACACCAGCGGACGATAACTATAACGATAACTATATTAGTGTTCACACCAGCGGACGATAACTATAACGATAACTATATTAGTGTTCACCCCAGCGGACGATAACTATAACGATAACTATATTAGTGTTCACACCAGCGGACGATAACTATAACGATAACTATATTAGTGTTCACGCCAGCGGACGATAACTATAACGATAACTATATTAGTGTTCACACCAGCGGACGATAACTATAACGATAACTATATTAGTGTTCACACCAGCGGACGATAACTATAACGATAACTATATTGGTGTCCACACCAGCGGACGATAACTATAACGATAACTATATTAGTGTTCACCCCAGCGGACGATAACTATAACGATAACTATATTAGTGTTCACACCAGCGACGATAACTATAAAGATAACTATATTAGCGTTCACACCAGCGGACGATAACTATAACGATAACTATATTAGCGTTCACACCAGCGGACGATAACTATAACGATAACTATATTAGTGTTCACACCAGCGGACGATAACTATAACGATAACTATATTAGTGTTCACACCAGCGGACGATAACTATAACGATAACTATATTAGCGTTCACACCAGCGGACGATAACTATAACGATAACTATATTAGTGTTCACACCAGCGGACGATAACTATAACGATAACTATATTAGTGTTCACATCAGCGGATGATAACTATAACGATAACTATATTAGCGTTCACACCAGCGGACGATAACTATAACGATAACTATATTAGTGTTCACACCAGCGGACGATAACTATAACGATAACTATATTAGTGTTCACACCAGCGGACGATAACTATAACGATAACTATATTAGTGTTCACACCAGCGGACGATAACTATAACGATAACTATATTAGTGTTCACACCAGCGGACGATAACTATAACGATAACTATATTAGTGTCCACACCAGCGGACGATAACTATAACGATAACTATATTAGTGTTCACACCAGCGGACGATAACTATAACGATAACTATATTAGTGTTCACACCAGCGGACGATAACTATAACGATAACTATATTAGTGTTCACACCAGCGGACGATAACTATAACGATAACTATATTAGCGTTCACACCAGCGGACGATAACTATAACTATAACTATATTAGTGTTCACACCAGCGGACGATAACTATAACGATAACTATATTAGTGTCCACACCAGCGGACGATAACTATAACGATAACTATATTAGTGTCCACACCGGCAGACGATAACTATAACGATAACTATATTAGTGTTCACACCAGCGGACGATAACTATAACGATAACTATATTAGAGTTCACACCAGCGGACGATAACTATAACGATAACTATATTAGTGTTCACACCAGCGGACGATAACTATAACTATAACTATATTGGTGTTCACACCAGCGGACGATAACTATAACGATAACTATATTAGCGTTCACACCAGCAGACGATAACTATAACGATAACTATATTAGTGTTCACACCAGTGGACGATAACTATAACGATAACTATATTAGCGTTCACACCAGCAGACGATAACTATAACGATAACTATATTAGTGTCCACACCAGCGGACGATAACTACAACGATAACTATATTAGTGTTCACACCGGCGGACGATAACTACAACGATAACTATATTAGCGTTCACACCAGCGGACGATAACTATAACGATAACTATATTAGCATTCACACCGGCGGACGATAACTATAACGATAACTATATTAGTGTTCACACCAGCGGACGATAACTATAACGATACTATATTAGCACATGATAACTATAACGATAACTATATTAGTGTTCACACCAGCGGACGATAACTACAACGATAACTATATTAGTGTTCACCCCAGCGGATGATAACTATAACGATAACTATATTAGCGTTCACACCAGCGGACAATAACTATAACTATATTAGCATCCACACAAACGAACAATAGTTATAACGATAAATATAACTATAACTATATTAGCACCCACATCAGCAGATGATAACTATAACGATAACTATATTCGAATCCACACAAACAGACTTATATACTATATATTTTATTCTTTGTATCATTATAGTTGGTGTGGACGAACCTCAAGAATGTTTTGCAAACACTGACATTACATTTTATTTCTGATTGTTCTTTGAACGTTCAAAATGGCTTTGGAATTTTTTTGGTTGCCCAAACGTTGAGAGAATTTTGCAAACATTCTGGGAACGTTACTTTTGAATGTTCTCTGAACGTGCTGAAACAAGCAGTGACATTTTAAATACGTCAGGCGAACATCCAACTGTTCCATGAACATTTTTGTTCTAAAGAACATTAAAGACCAGAATAACTTCGAGAGAACCTTGCCAGAAGCTGTGCAGCTAACGCTTTGGGAACGCTCCCCGGTAGTGAGGAACACGTGATGAACTCAAGCTCACCACGATGTCCTGGTCCACTCTGCGTCGACTAGCCCGCACTTTCTCGAGTTGCTGCTGAGCCTCGTCCAGATCCTGGGATTTCTTGTCCATCTCCTGCTTGAGCTCCTGCTTCTCGCGCTGGGTTTGCTGGAGCTGCTCCTCCTGCTCCTCCTGCAGCGCTAGCAGCGACTTCACCTTCTCCTCCTCCTCCGCCAGCAGCCTGGAAACACCAGCAGCACGGTCAGGCTAAACGCAAACACTAAACTAAACACCAGCGCTAACCAAAACACAGAGCTAAACCTAAGCACTAGAAATATAAATGATAACAGCTAAACACCAGAACCACTGTAAGGCTAAACGCTAGCATTATAATAAACACAGAAACATGTCAAATTAAACAGAGCAAAACCTAAGCTCTAGAAATATCAATGGTAACAGCTAAACCAGAAACATCTGCTAACCGAGATAAATAACAGAAATATCACAGCTAACAATGGAAATTTTAATGTCTGTTAACACAGATAAATACCAGAAATAGCTCTACTAGCATAGATAAACACCAGAAAAAATATTGTTACTGCTAACTCAGCTAAATACCGTAAATATCAATGTTAACATAGATAAGCAGCAGAAATATCACTGCTAACACAGCTAACAACGGAAATGTCAATATCTGTTAGCACAGCTAAACACCAGAATTACCAATACTAGCATAAACACCAGAATAAATATCAATGTTAACACAGATAAACACCAGAAAAATCTATGTCTGTTAGCACAGCTAAAAAACCCAGAAATATCAATACTAGCATAAACACCTGAAATATCACTGCTAACACAGCTAATCGCTGGAAATATCAAAAGCTAAACACCTGAATCATCACTGCTAGCATTGATACACACTATAAATACCACTGCTAACACAGCTAAATGCCAGAAATATCACTGCTAGGCTAGCATAGATAAACACCGGAAATATCACTGCTAACAGCTAAATGCCAGAAATATTACTGCTAGGCTAGCATAGATAAACACCTGAAAAGATCACTGCTATTACAGCCAAATGCTACAAATTTAAAAGCTAATATCAATGTGTGTAGCAAAAACTAAACATCAGTGGTCATACTGAACACCAAAGCTAACGGCTCTTTATCAGCAACACGTGTAAAACAGCGTTTAAACTGAAAACTAGCGCTAAAAAATTCCACTTGAGCACTTGTTACGCTGTGTTAATTTACTCAGGCGTTAAGAAGAGAAACGAAGTGTTAAATGTCAGCAGTTATGCTTAACTTTTGTTTAGTCAAGTAAAACAACGACTAAGGTTGTAAATCAGTGTCTCACAAACTAGTGGTGATGATGTGGTAAAAACTGTTGAACACACACGTCAGCAGCATTTGTGCAGCGTTAATCGAGACCAAAACAAAGCTAAGCTGACAGGATGCGTTACGTATGTACTATGTATAACTTATGTATAACTGTGTGTCTTATTTATTATTATTCAGACGTGGACTAAATGTGTCCAAACCTGCTTTGGCGACTTAATTAAAGGCAAAAAATAATTTATAAATAAAGTAAAAGATATATATATATATATGAAGAGTTCAGATGCAAAAGCCTCTAAATGCCATTTGAAATTTTCTTCTAGAATGGTCATTTTTATCAAACTTGTATATTTAAGTTCAGTAATTTCACTTAAATGACAATTAATAGGTAATTATCATTGCCATTTAAGTGGAATTACTGAACTTAAATATACAAGCTTGATCAAAATTAGCATTTTAGAAGAAAATTTCAAATGGCACTTAGAGGCTTTTGCATCTGAACTCTTCATATATTTCTTTTTTTAAAGGTAATTTTAATATAAATAAAGAAAATCAATAAAATACTTAATTTATGTTTAATGTAATAAATATAATTATATAATACTTTAAATTATTAATTTATAATACATATATAAATATCTAAATATATGCAAAAAAAATAAAAATAAATACATCTATAACTATATTTAAATAAAAACAACACGTCCCTCGATACGCGCTCATTTACATACAGGTATAAAACTATTTAAATATAAACGATAGCGGCCTACAGGTTAATTTACATTAATATTTATGATGCGTGAACGTTAGAAACGTTAGAAAAACGTCTAAAGTCTAGATCTGTACGTTATCTACATCTCATTTGCATAAATATATTAAATGAAAATGTGTGTGTGCATTTGTGGGTTTTTAAGTGTGAGGGCGGCGCTTCCTTTGAGAGTCACTCACAACCTTTCTGTCTCTCTCTCTCTCTCTCTCTCTCTCTCTCTGTATGTCTCTCTGGTGTGTGTGTGTGTGTGTGTGTGTGTGCACCTGGCCTGTGTGTATCTGTACGTCTCTTCTTCTTGTCTCGCTCTGATCTGTTGCTCGAGAGCTTCTTGCAGTCTGTGATGGAGATCTTCCAGTTCTCTAATTCTCCGTCGCTGATGTTCGGCCTCCAGATCGCGAACCGCCACCTCCGCTCGAAGATTCGCACGTGCCTGACACACACACACACACACACACAAGCTTGAGTTCAGTTTCACTGTTCGTAAAGGACTTCCTTGTTTGTTCTTTTGATGCAGTTTTTCCCACTTGCAGTGTTACTGTACCTTTAAATCTCACATGTGTTTATAAATGACCTCTGTTCTGTCCTTTATCATGTCATGTGTTCATTTGTGCGGGTCATTATGCTAATGAGCCCCTGCTTGAGATGTCAATCTCTTCGAGTCGTATTTTACACTGTTGATGCAGTTTTCCCCACTTACAGTGTTTCAGTTGTATAAGAATAATTGTTTTTGCTACTGTACCTTTAAGACTTAAAGGCACAGTACCGCCTCCCCATGAAGTCTAATGAACGCGATGGAAACTAAACAATGAAATTACACATTCAATTTCAAATCGGCGCCATATTAGGACTTTGGCGGCTTCAGTTTCCACCAATGGAAGAGAACGAAGGGGCGTCGTCCATCTTTTTTAACAGTCTCAGGTCTGTACACGGTTTCCCCGATTCTTCTACTCTCGTGAGTTCTGGGGAACTGAGTTATGGACGTGTGGGGTCCTTCAGGAGAAACACTGGTGTAGACGTTCCCACATCTCGATCCCTTGAAAGGGTACGCCTCAGTTACGACTAGTGCTGTTGGAACGAATTCCGAAATTCGAATATAATTCGAATATATATAAAAAAAAAAAATCAATACTATTCGAATGCTAAAGTTACTATTCGAATATTGCTTTTATTTATATTTAAAAATAAATATATACTTCCGAAGTGACCAGGTGTAAACGGCCCCTTATCGCTCTCTTATTAACAATAGGAGAGCGCGGGACTAGCTTTCGCGTGGCACATTCGCAAGGTCTCGTTCACTCCCTCTCTGCCATGCACGCGCCGCGCGCTATGTATGTTATGCGCGGATTCCGGGAGATTTTAACTAATTTGCGGCGATCAATATGCGGGAGACTCCCGAAACTTCCGACGCGATATGACGATCACATCACCTCAGATCTGAGCCCCTATTCATCAAGCCAACGCGCCGCGATCTATCGCAAATCAAAGTGAAAGTAAGACGCTTAACACGACCATCTTCATTAAAAGTAAAGAAATGAAATATTACCAGTTCTGTTGCCGCTCTCCCTTATTGCTGTCTTTGCTGATTTTGAAATTAGCCGATGATCAATAAAATGCAGCTCAAATCTGTTGCTTTCGGTGACGTGCACCGTACATCTGTATATTGCGCGGGGATTGAAGATCGGATTCATATCTGTTTTGCAAAAACACATTTATGTGAGGAGGTGTAAATGGAATCGTTTTGATAAATCAGAGCTATCCGATCTGTGTAAACAGCCCCTAAATGTTTATTGTAGTAATGTTAGATGTCCCTCTAGTGGGCCGAACGTGTAACAACAACCACAGGCTGTAGTGGCATTGACGATCCATAAAAATGTGTAACGTCGTAAATATTAATAATAGGATAAATTTGAGCATTTAATATTCGAATATTACATAAAATAAGGAATGGAATTCGAATAGTATTATAGAGGAAGATTGACAGCCCTAGTTACGACTGTAGCCTCGTTTTCCTGAAGAGGGAACGAGACGTTGTGTCGGCGTGTCAGTGCTTCGACCTATCAGAAGCTGACGATGTTTGTTCTGGGTGCGCTTTATAGTGTCACCCGCCTAGACACCGTTCCCAACCCGTCAATCTCGACGCGACGCCTCGCTCCCTCTTCAGGTGGAGTGATGTGCAGCGCGCGGGTGTACCTCCTGCGCCTGCGCGAGCTGCTTCTCCAGGGCGCTCTGCAGCTCCTCCTGCTGCCTGCTCCTCCTCTGCTCCTCCTCTTTCTGAGAGACTCGTGTCTGTATCTGCGCCTCCTTGAGCAGCTTCAGCTCCACCCGCTGCTCCTCGCGCTCCTCCTGAAGCTCCTGCAGACGCCGGGTCTCCTCCACCCGCAGCGAGCGCCTCCTCTCTCGCTCCTCGCGCTGGTCCCGGCGTCGAGCCTTCAGCTCCTCGTGGAGAGACGTCTGGCCCGACGCAGACAAACGCTGAGCCGTCGCCATCGCTGACGGAGAGAGGGAACTCGTATATAAATTAGAGCCAGACCGATTTATCGGCCGATATTAGGCATTTTCCAAACTATCGGTATCGGCAGTTATAATGGCTGATAAATTAATATTTCAAAAAATAAAGTAAAAATGGACGAAACACGCTTTAACCACGTCATGAGTGTTGGAGTTGTAGTTTGTCCAACAGAGGGCGCTCTACACCGTTCCTGTCGGCAACACTCGTGTATAACGCGGCACACATCCGCGTAGCTTACGCGGCAATGTAGGGACTATTTGTTATTTTATTTATCAGAACTTTAATATATTTTGATGTTCCTCTGTTGTGACGATAAAAGAAGCAAGTTTCTTTTAAAATGCATTATCATATTATTTTAATTAAAACTCGTTAATAACTACAAATAACTAACGTTAGGGAAATCTGTTAATGTTTTGTTGCGCGTTTCTGGAAAAAATAAAATAAAGTAAATTATCGGCCGATATATCGGATTTTAAAACCGACAAATATTTGTATCGGTATCGGCCTTCAAAATCCTTTATCGGTCGGGCTCTAATATAAATATATAGGACACTTACAGGATCACTGAGGGAGACACGGGACTATTACAATTAACTCAACCAATCAAATTCACTGAGGTTTATGTATATATATATGAAGAGTTCAGATGCAAAAGCCTCTAAATGCCATTTGAAATTTTCTTCTTTAATGATGATTTTTTATCAAGCTTGTATAATTAAGTTCAGTGATTTCACTTAAATGGCAATGATAATTACCTATTAATTGTTATTTAAGTGAAATCACTGAACTTAAATATACAAGTTTGATAAAAATCATCATTAAAGAAGAAAATTTCAAATGGCATTTAGAGGCTTTTGCATCTGAACTCTTCATATATATATATATGTATATCTCCACAGGTGTGTAGTCTCTCTCAACATATTTTTTTTATCGCTTCCGCGTGTCCATGCGAACCGGAATTGCTTTGACAACATTTTATATGTTGTCCATTATTTTTGACAACGTTTAATTTAATCGGTTTGTGCTTTATTTATATATATATATATGAAGAGTTAAGATGCAAAAGCCTCTAAATGCCATTTGAAATTTTGTTCTTTAATGATGATTTTTATCAAGCTTGTATATTTAAGTTCAGTAATTTCACTTAAATAACAATTAATAGGTAATTATCATTGCCATTTAAGTGAAATCACTGAACTTAAATATACAAGCTTGATAAAAATGATCATTCTAGAAGAAAATTTCAAATGGCACTTAGAGGCTTTTGCATCTGAACTCTTCATATATATATATATATACTGTCAAACCAAAAGACACCTTCAACATTTCTCACATTGCCACAGTTTATTGGCTATAGTGTGGTGATAAAATATGAACTCGGTTGATATGTGACTGGTTTCGGTCGTCCTTCTGTTACGCTGGGATATTCGGGACAAGACATTCGGGCCGATTTCTCCCCCGTCGACAATCCTACATTCAACATGTTAAATATTGAAGCTCTGATGTGTGTGGGAAAAGGATAAACGGGGTTTATACATGTATATGTAGTGTAATTAAGTTTTGATATGTGAAGAATCTTGTTTGTTTAAAAGATGTTTAGATATTGAGAGAATGTGAAATCCGACCTGTGATCCACTCCTGTCTCTGTCTGGAGTCCGGCGCGCTGATCTCGAAGGTCTTGTTGAGCGTCTTCACGCAGAACATGCATCTCTTCCCGTCCCGGTCCGACAGCACCTGTCAATCACAGACGATGATTGACAGCTGTTGTTTTTAAACGAACTGGCATACACAAGTGGGTTGGTGACGGTGCGTGCACACTAGTTCAGTCCAGTTCTCGAGCGCAAGTGTTAAGCTCAACTTAATGGCCAGTGTGGGATCCGCTGGCCGTACCTCCACACAGCAGTTCTGGTCCATCTCGATGACGCCCTTACACTCCCTGCAGTCCTCGCTGGTGTAGTACGAGAGGGACCCGGGCTTCAGGCAGAACCAGCGCTCGGTCCAGTTCCTGCGCAGGTGTCCCTTCTTCCACAGGTAGCCCTGAAAACACACCAGCTTACTTTGTCATGACAACTTGACGTTGCCAAGACAACATAAATTGTCATAAATATGTCTAATAGAGAGAAAAGTCCCGCCCCTCCGCTTCCGGCTCATGGAACCTTATTTCGGAAAAAATATGAATGGTAGTCAATGGCGAGAGACAACTTATCTTTTTATTTCGTCTGAACTGTGCCCTCAATTACACATATGATGTTTGTCAATTTAAAAGATAATTCTGAAAGTCAAAAACGTCGCAGTTTGTCTTAAAACAGAAGAGTAACGTTTAGTTTTATGTGAAAATCGCTCTGTGAACTACATTTCCCAGAAGCGAAACGAGATCCGCTGCTCGTGTGTGTGCAGTCTGGTACAAAACACTCGTAACGTTACGATTATAACGTAAGACTGTAGAAACAATGACAGACGTTAGCCTCAGTAAAGTTAGCTTCATTCATTGAGAGAAAATGTGCGCCTTTGGGATTTGTAGTCTTTGTAATGACGTATTTTTACAGTCTTATACCTCAACGGATTCACATCAAACTGCGACTTTCTTTACTTTAAAATCTATCTTTTAAATTGACGAACATCATATGTGTAATTCAGGGCACAATTCAAACCAGATCAAAATATTTGTTGTCTCTCGCCATTGACTACCATTCAATATTTTTCCGAAATAAAGTCCCATGGTGGTCGACCGGAAGGGGAGGGGCTTAGGCTCTCTATGACAGCCAATGTCAAAACCAACCACATGACAGTCTAATGTAATGTTAACCCATAAAGCTAAGTGCTTTCTTTCTTATCAGCGCACCTCTTTCAGCACGTTCCCCACCATCTCCCGATACACCTTCTCCACGGCCATGGACAGGCTCTCGGCGTCGGCGTCCCGGCTAGCGGCCGCCGCGTTCACCAGCTCCAGGAAGGTCCACACGCTCAGGGCGTCGCGCGACGGCAGCTCCTCGAGCTCCACACAGCTCAGCTCCACCGTCATCACGCTACTCACCTTCCTCAGCAGGTACTCCGCCTGACAGCGGGAACACACACCAGAACAACACACGTCACGTAACGTTACAAGTGATGTGTAATAATGAAAAACGTTTGCAAAACATTGAAACAACATCTAACGCTGAATGGTTAACAATGCTAACTAAATACTTTTTTTATTTTAATGTATATTTTTTAGTGCTCTCAAATCGATTAATCGCGATTAATTGCATAAACGTAAAATTTTGTGTTATATAATACACACACACATATATATATATATATATATATTCACACACATATATAAACACGCGATTAATCGATTTGACAACACTAATATCTTTGCATCTATATAAGCTTATTTAAAAACATATATAAATATAAATATTTCAATTATTATATATTTATATTGTTATTAAATATGTATTTAAATATATATATAAAACATGCAATATCAAAATATAAATATCATATAAATAAATTAGTTTATAATAAATTAGAGTAATCGTAATTAATCGCATCTAACAAGAAAGTTTGTAAATATGTGTGCACACACACACACATATATATATATATATATATATATATATATATATATAATCACGATTAATCGATAAGACAACATTAAAACAAATATATAATTATTCAATTTATTTTTTTTTATATTTAATTAAAATAAAAAACAAAAACATTGAAACAACCATTAAATGTTTGTAAAAACGTTTTTAAAAAAAATCAACATTTTTGCATAAATATATATGAAAAATGGGTATATATTTTAAATATATTTAAATTTTAACACTGAAAAAAAAATGTTAAACACTGAAACGTTTAACGCTTCAAGGTTGTTAAAATTATAACAAAATACTTATACAGTACATAAGGTTAAAAAAATATATATATTTGTATATTTTTTGCATCTATACGAGCTCATTTACATAAATATATTCAAATGTAAATAATACATAACTTTATTTAAATAAAAATGTGTGTGTATGTGTGAGAGTGTGTAAAAAATATATAAATATGTGTATGTTAGAGATGTTTGTAACAAAATTTCGTAAAAATCGATGGTGATAATTTTATCGAGATCTGTATCAAAATTAAGAAGTTTAAACGATGTCCCAATATCAATGTTGATTCAGTTTGCAACAAAACTCAACAGTGATTCATCGTAAACACTGAAATGCAGACTGGCATCAGAATAATGTCAAGGGTCATGAATGAAAAAGTAAATAGAGTTTGTTTCGATTTCATGCCGATGGTCAAACATGCTAGCTGGTTTGTTGCTGCTAATGACGAGCAGAACCAGAGACGGGGATCAGCTCACCTCCTCCGGCACCAGAGCCAGAGGGTATCGGTCCTCCGCCAGGAAGTTGAAGAGGCACCAGAGCCGGAGAGCGTCCTGATTGGTCAGAACCCGGGGCGTGTCGGGACGGTAGTTTTTCTTAGAACACAGAGTCCAGCAAAGCTCGTCGACTTCTTCTTTAACGAACGTCCCCTCCGTCACCTGACCACACAGCAAACCCAACGCCATCTGGATTATTTCCTCAGGAAAATCAATGAGTTTCTCTATGTTTCTATGCAAAGTTGCGAATTTAAATTGGAATATCGCGTATATAATTTATACGCGAACAAAGAAACGTTTCCATCCCAGCAAGCAATTTTGCGTTTAAAAGACGTCTAACATTGATCTCTAAACACAGCGAATTTTGGGATAAACATCCGAGACATGTTGGACGTTCAGTGTTGGGGCGAACTCATTACAAGTAACTTGAGTTATGTAATCAGATTACTTTTTTAAGTAACTAGTAAAGAAACACATTACTTTTCAAATTTAAAACAAAATATCCGAGTTGATTTTTCAAACGAGTTACGCAAAAGTAACGTGACGCATTACTTCTCGAAAAAAGTAACGCAATTAGTTACTTTTTAAGAAACGCGATATTGTAAGGCATTACTTTTCCGAGTAACTTTCCCCAACACTGCTCGTGCGCCTCGGAGTGTGTGTTTGTGTTTCTCCACAGCCCTAAACACTTACTGGACTGATTTTGGGATAAACAAAGTTCATTCTGTGAATCGTAAGTCTCATGAGTGTTGAATGAGTGTGTGTTTGTGCTTCGGTACCTTGTCCAGTATGAACTGGTTGAGGTAAGGCATGTAACCCTGACTGGATACGGGACCGTCATCATCGTCGCTGAAGTGTCTCTCGAGGGCCGCCGGATCGTGAGGAATACGCAAAACACTGTGAAGGTTATGAGACAAAACCTGTGCACACACACACACACACACACACAGAGAGAGAGAGAGAGTCTGACTGCAGCTTTTGTGCGTCTAAAGCCACAGAGCGTGAGTCAGATTAACTAGAACAGCAGTTTCACACACACTTATAGTCATGATCGTGAACTATAGAGCGAAACTCCAGTCACTTTACACTCAGTGTGCACTTGAAAACACTAACGTACACAACATTTGGATATAATAAAGAAAGGTGTTATTATAAGTACGGTAAATATTACATACAATACGGTTGATCCATCACTTCGTGGACATCCATAAAGTGAGATTTAGTACACTTCTGGATAGTTTGGTAAGTTCACAACGGAGACACACACACACATGCACAGTGAAACACCTGTCGCTCTCTAACGCACACACACACACACATCTGTCTCACCTTGAGCTGTGATTTGGACACTTTGCCGCTGTCTTCGGTGTCCAGGGACGTGAAGGCGTACCAGATACTCTTCAGGAGAGCGGCTCTCAGCGCCATGATTCAGACCTGATGCTTTTACACTCTTATTTTCCCCTCTGCTCCACTCTCACTGCAAGTGCGTCCACATCCTGTGTGTGTGTGTGTGTGTGTGTGTGTGTTGAACCCTGGCGCCCCCTGTCTGTGGACCGCAGATCAACTAACACGAGTTTCTGACACACAAGGTGTGTTTACTAGGGCTGTGAGATTACTTTGGTCAGTATTGTTATTTAACATGATTACTCATTAAAAAAATACATACATTTATTCAACATTTGTTGACAGACAGACAGACAGATATATAGATACACAGACAGACAGATATATAGATACAGACAGACAGATAGACAAATATATAGATAGACAGACAGACAGATAGACAGATATATAGATACAGATATATAGATAGACAGACAGACAGACAGATAGATATATAGATAGACAGACAGATAGACAGATATATAGATAGACAGACAGACAGATAGACAGATATATAGATAGACAGACAGACAGACAGATAGATAGATATATATATAGATAGACAGACAGATAGACAAATATATAGATAGACAGACAGACAGATAGACAGATATATAGATAGACAGACAGACAGACAGATAGATAGATATATATATAGATAGACAGACAGATAGACAAATATATAGATAGACAGACAGACAGATAGACAGATATATAGATGCAGATATATAGACAGACAGACAGATATATAGACAGATAGATAGATATATAGACAGATAGATAGATAGACAGACAGATAGACAGATATATAGATACAGATATATAGACAGACAGACAGATAGACAGACAGATATATATATAGATAGATAGACAGATATATAGATAGACAGACAGACAGATAGACAGATATATAGATACAGATATATAGACAGACAGACAGACAGACAGATAGACAGACAGACAGATATATAGACAGAGAGACAGACAGACAGACAGATATATAGATAGACAGACATGAAAATGAAATGAAATGGTCACAGACAATAACTTCGATGTTCTGTGCCTTACTGAAACCTGGCTTAAACCAAATGAGTATTTCGGTCTAAACGAATCTACTCCGCCAGGATACTGTTATAAACATGAGCCTCGTCTGATCGGTCGTGGCGGCGGTGTTGCAACAATCTATAAAGATATTTTTAATATTACTCAGAAAACAGGTCACAGGTTTAATTCATTTGAAGTACTTGTGCTAAATGTTACGCTCTTAGATGTAAAAAGGAAATCTATATTATCTCTAGCCCTGGCTACTGTATATAGACCTCCAGGGCCATATGCTGAATTCCTAAAAGAGTTCGCAGACTTTCTCTCGGATCTATTGGTAAATGTCGATAAAGCAATAATTGCTGGAGATTTTAACATACACGTAGATAATACAAATGATGCTTTAGGGGCTGCGTTTACAGATTTATTAAACTCCTTTGGGGTCAAACAAAACGTCAGTGGTCCCACTCATCGTCTAAATCATACACTAGATTTAATTATATCATATGGAACCGATCCAACTGATATAGATATTATACCGCAAAGCGATGATGTCACTGATCATTACATGGTGACTTGCATAATACGTACTGCTGAAATATGTCATGTTGCGCCACGTTATAGACCAGGCAGAACAATCCTTCCAACCACTATAGATGGATTTTCAAATAGCTTACCTGATCTATCTAAGCTGCTAAGTGAACCCAAACAAACAGATGAATTAGAGGAAATGACTAGCAGTTTAAGCACCATTCTTACTAGTACATTAGATATTGTTGCGCCAATTAAATTAAAAAAGGTTCGAGAGAAAATTAAAGCACCGTGGTACAACAGTGCTACGCATGCTATCAAGAGAGAAACTCGCAACTTAGAGCGTAAATGGAAACAAACTAATTTAGAGGTCTTTAGAATCGCGTGGAAAGACAGTATGTCACGTTATAAAAAGACACTAAAAACAGCCAGGGCTGAGCATCTCCGCAAACTAATCGAAAATAACCAAAATAATCCAAGGTTTTTATTTAACACCGTGGCTAGGCTAACAAATAAACAGACATCACCAGAGCAAAATATACCTTTACAGTTTAGTAGTAATGATTTTATGAATTACTTCAATGCGAAAATAGAAAGCATCCGAAACAAAATTATAAATGTACAATCCGCTATGGTGTCTTATGATTCAGCTTCAATTATGGCCCCTCTAGAACAACTAAACCGCTTTACAACGATAGGACAGGAGGAGCTAAATAAACTTATCATTGCATCTAAACCAACAACTTGTTTATTAGATCCAATACCCACTAAACTACTGAAAGAACTATTACCTGTAGTGGAAGAGCCTCTCCTCAATATTATTAACTCGTCTTTATCTTTAGGTCATGTCCCAAAAATATACAAGCTGGCTGTAATAAAACCGCTCATTAAGAAACCGCAATTAGATCCAAATAACTTGGCAAATTACAGACCCATTTCAAATCTTCCATTTATGTCCAAAATACTTGAAAAAGTAGTGTCCGCTCAATTGTGCTCTTTTTTGCAAGAAAATGATATCTATGAAAAATTCCAGTCAGGATTCAGACCGCATCATAGTACAGAAACTGCGCTAGTTAAAATTACAAATGATTTACTTTTAGCTTCTGACCAAGGCTGTATCTCAATACTAGTCCTACTTGATCTTAGCGCTGCGTTCGACACTATAGATCATATAATACTCTTGGATCGACTACAAAACTTCACCGGTGTCCAGGGACAGGCATTAAGCTGGTTTAGATCGTACTTATCGGACCGTTCTCATTTTGTCTGTTTAAATGGAAAAAAATCAAAGATAACGTCAGTAGACTATGGAGTACCGCAAGGATCAGTTTTAGGCCCTCTGCTATTCTCAATATATATGCTGCCACTTGGTAATATTATAAGAAAACATGGAATTAATTTCCACTGTTACGCTGACGACACTCAATTATATATTTCATCACGACCAGATGAAAACACTAACTCATCTAAAATGACAGAGTGTCTCAAAGATATAAAATGCTGGATGACGCGTAATTTCCTGCTATTAAATTCAGATAAAACGGAGGTATTACTTATTGGTCCAAAAAACTACTCACAAAACCTCTCACAATACAACTTTAATATAGACGGATGTCCTGTTACTTTATCCACAACAGTAAAAGACCTGGGTGTTATACTAGACCGCAACTTGTCGTTCGAAAATCATATTTCATATGTTACAAGAACAGCCTTTTTCCACCTTAGAAACATTGCTAAGCTACGTAACATGCTATCTATTTCTGATGCAGAAAAATTAGTTCACGCATTCATGACCTCGAGACTAGATTACTGTAATGCTTTATTAGCCGGTTGTCCTGCATCCTCAATAAACAAGCTACAGTTAGTACAAAATGCAGCTGCTAGAGTTCTTACTAGGTCAAGAAAATATGATCATATAACACAGATTTTATCATCTCTACACTGGTTACCTATTAAGTTCCGCATCAACTACAAAATACTACTACTGACCTATAAAGCCCTAAATGGTTTAGCACCTATGTACTTAACGGACCTTCTTTCGCCCTACAATCCACCGCGTTCCTTAAGATCACTAAATTCAAGGCTTCTGGTCATTCCTAGGATATCGAAGTCCAGTAAAGGAGGGAGGGCGTTCTCGCATTTAGCTCCAAAACTCTGGAATGGCCTTCCCGATACGGTCCGAGCCTCTGACTCGCTGACACAGTTTAAAACTAGATTAAAGACGCATCTCTTTAGTCAAGCATTCACATAATGCTTACCTTCTACTCCTCTGTTATGCCATACGGAACCGTTTGCCACTGAAACTGCTTAACGCACCAGTGGGGCTCGACAGCCTCTTAGACAAACGGGTCGGCGCGTATGGTTGGGTTGCGGAGAGTTCGGGTTACGGAGAGTTTGTGAGTTATAACGGAAATTATTATGAACATCAGCTATGCTAATTATTTCCCATCTGCCTTTCTGCTGTTATCTCGGGACGCTTGTCCCGAGAAAAATGGCGTTCGTCAGGTCCAGTTTTGTGTCCAGCCTCTCACGGGGATTTCGGATGCCCCAACGCCTGTGATGAGACGACTCAACGCCTGTGATGAGACGACTCAACGCCTGCGATATGTTATGGCGCCGTTTGATTCATAAACAATATTTATATTTAATATTTATATTTAAACAATATGAATGTAAGCCAGAGGAGAACTGGCCCCCGACTGAGCCTGGGTTCTCCCAAGGTTTTTTCTCCATCCAATCTGATGGAGTTTGGTTCCTTGCCACTGTCGCCTTGCTTTTGGCTTGCTTTGAGCTTGCTCAGTTGGGGTTATTTAGTGTTTAGCAATGTTGTTGATCTGTGTTGTGCTACTTACATGTTATCACTGTGAAGCTGCTTTGATACAATCTGTATTGTGAAAAGCGCTATATAAATAAATGTGACTTGACTTGACTTGACAGACAGATAGACAGATATATCGATACAGATATATAGATAGACAGACAGACAGACAGACAGACAGACAGACAGACAGACAGATAGATAGACAGACAGATAGAACGCTGAAACTACACGACAACAAAGCAGCATAATACTTTATACCAGGCCGTATACAGTACACACAGCCGTAACACACTGCACACACACACACACACACACACACACACACACACACACAGCACTGACAGACGCAGTGTCATCACACACCCGAACACACCTGGACACACACACACCTGTGGGAATGAGGCGATGGAATGATACGATCACCAGATGATTTCTGTCACACACAGAGATGTGTTAATCGTTGCTGAGTGTTTAGCGCTCAGGGCCGTGTGTGTGTGTGTGTGTGCGTGTGTGTTCTGCTGAGAGACGGTTAAACCTGATCCTCCTTCAAAGTCTCACAAACACACTTGTGTCTGAGCGTGGGCTGTGCTTCATACCGTAATAACGATTATGAGATTTTGCATAAATTACATTAATATTATTATTTTATTATTATCCAGAGATAACATTGCTGACCTTTATATCCGCTGAGCTCACTGAGAGAGATGTTTAAGCTGAAAACGAATGCACAGTGGAGTAATAACTTATTTTTATTTAGATTTCTTTCTCTCTAGAGTAGTAAAATGACATTATATTATTGTTATTATCTTGTTTTCTGGGCGGGAAAAAACTAGATTAAGTTTCCGTGTTGTAAAATTATCTTGTTTCTGTTAGTCACCGTTATTTTCTCATCCCATTGGCAGATCATTTTACTTATTTTAAGCGAGAACTTTTACTTAATTTTGTAATAATATCTTGTCATTTTACTCATCTAAATGCATCTTGATTTAAGAATTTTTAGACATCTAGACTGGAAACAAGACAGAAACACTGAGTGAGTAAAGCATGTTTTTGCAGTGAGATCACGACAGTTGTGTGTGTGTGTGTGTGTGTGTGTGTGTGTGTGTGTGTGTGTGTAGTCATGGCTTCATTGGCTAGGCTCTGTAAATGTTTTTAAATATGTATGCATTATTTTTTTTAGTTATAATTATGAAGCACTTTGGGCCACAACGTTGCTGTTAAATGTGCTATAGATGAATAAAGTAGACAGTAATACAGCTGTGTGTGTGGAGGCGGCTGCTTTCCCGGGATTGGGATGAACAGATGATGATGACAGAGGTTTGGATGAAGGTCTCGAACCTCCAACTAAAGAGCTGACGTCAACATGATGATGAGTGATGTGTGTGTGTGTGTGTGTCTTAAGACTGATGGATGGACCTGGACAGACAGAACGATATAGAGACAGATCAACAGAGAGACACATGGATGGATCATATCAAACGATAGTATAGATAGATAGATAGATAGATAGATAGATAGATAGATAGATAGATAGATAGATAGATAGATAGATAGATAGATAGATAGATAGATAGATAGATAGATAGATAGACAGACAGACAGACAGACAGACAGACAGACAGACAGACAGATAGATAGATAGATAGATAGATAGATAGATAGATAGATAGATAGATAGACAGATAGACAGATAGACAGACAGACAGACAGACAGACAGACAGACAGACAGACAGACAGACAGACAGATAGACAGATAGATAGACAGACAGACAGACAGACAGACAGACAGACAGACAGACAGACAGATAGATAGATAGATAGATAGATAGACAGACAGACAGACAGACAGACCGATCGATAGACAGACAGACAGACAGACAGACAGACAGACAGACAGACAGATAGATAGATAGATAGATAGATAGATAGATAGATAGATAGATAGATAGATAGATAGATAGATAGATAGATAGATAGATAGATAGATAGATAGATAGATAGACAGATAGACAGATAGACAGATAGACAGATAGATAGATAGATAGATAGATAGACAGATAGACAGATAGATAGATAGATAGATAGATAGATAGATAGATAGCTTTAGTATGTGCATGACAGATCTGAGATCAGCAAACAGCCTTTCTGCACCCGCTGTAATTTCAGACTCAACACAAAACAAAGATCCATCTCTGCCCACTTCCTGAGGCTCATCCTGCCTTTGAAATGTTCATGTCAGATCGTAAACACACACACACACACGCACACACACAGGGCGGGCCGCGGCTCGACAGGTAAAGCAGCGGGAGCTCACCTGTAACATCACTCAGGTGTGTGAAGACACTCAGCGGAGGTGTGTTCCTCAGGTACGTTGTCTTTCAATCCTTCCTTGTGTTATGCCGTTAATATTGCAGAAAACATTCAGATACATCTACAGTAATCTTACACAACGACAGATCCGCCGAGCTGCAGTTTAATCTGAAGCGTTTAAGAGATGTTAGTATGCAGTTAATGTTGTGTTGAATATCTAATCCATTATAATACTACAATAAATTTAGATTTAAATGATTAGTTTGTACAGTACTAGTATGTTCATAACAAAAACATAAAATGTAAAATTAATTGCATATATATATATATACATACACACACTGCATGCTGCTTTTGGGATTATTGACAATTATATATATATATATATATATATATATATATATATACACACACACACACACACACATACACATATATACACACATACATATATACACACACATATATAGCCTACACACACACACATATATATTTCTTCGTTTGTTCTCTAAGCCTTTGGCTATTATATATAGTTCGTGTTAAAAGTAGGGTTTTTTGTATGATATGCATAAATATGTATGTATGTTACTTTGAATATATTTGATTTATGGAATATTTCTTTATTAGCTTTAGTTGTAATATTAGTTATATACACACCCACATTCTGAGACTTTTTATTTTTCTTGTTTTAGGCCTAAAACGTATTTTTGATTTATATTAAACTGGTTAAATATATTCAGAATTGTTACAAATAATTTTTATTTCAGTTAAGTAATTTGTTTAATATTTGCATTGTTTAATATTTTAAAAGAAAATGAATAATAGTTTTAACTGGTGCTTCTTCGTTTTACTCGAGTCTGCATCAGCGACTTTGCTAATGAACGTCCCGCTAGCATTTACACAAGAAGTGTGCGGGATTGTTTTTCTTTGTAGCGTTATGACATGTTTTCATTGATAATTTCTTCCATTTTTCTCCTTTATTCGACCATTGAGGGGATTTCCACTGAGAGACAGATTAGACATCATTTAATGATTCGCCTCGAGCTCGAATACACACAAGACAAGCGCAGATATGTCTTTAAATATAAAAAGAGGGATTAGCTCGGTCTAGCACGTTCTGCTTTGCTCTCGTAACTCTTGTGTTGTACACAATGTCGTGAATTAGAGACGGATTACACGTTCTCAGCTCCGACACACTGCCTTGTCTTTAGGCCAGAAACATGCTAATGTTTGCCCAACACATTACAAGCCAACTTTATTTACCTTCAAATGTTGGTTAATAAACCTAATGTGTTATTATTTGGCAATGTAGAAGGCAACAGCACATGAAACCAGAGACCTCTGCATATGTTTTGGGTCTTTTCGCCAGTATTTTATGTCAAATCCGTGTTAATTGCAAGGACCAGCCGCGGGTTTATCCTGCGTATTTGAACCTCAGACTAAGCGGTTATTAAGTTAATCTGGAGTGTGTTTGAAGTCCTCTGGTCTAAACTCAAGTCTGTCTCTCTCAAAATCCTTCACAGGGCTTTCAAAGAGCAGCAGAAGCCGTTTTCCGAGCGTCTATCATTGAGACCGGGGAAGAGGATGATGCTCCCTCGCTTCAGGAAGCGCACGCTAATCCATCAGTCTTAGACGAACTTCCTCGGGCTTGGCTTTCATTTATGTACGAACGACACCAATAGCAACTCCACACCTCAAAATGGACGCGTCTCATTACCGTTTGAGCAGGAGCAGTCGGTATTGCGCGCCCTCTGGTGGTTACAGAGGGAATGACGTCCACTCAGATCCGCTAGGTCGCTCGCTACCGCTGTTCTTGTACCCGACTCACGTTGAGCAGCGAGTTTACGATGGCTCGTACTGTGGCGGCGCGTCTCTACTGTCGTATCTCCCGCCGTTCCAGGGCAGCTTCGGCGTCTACGAATGCCCATTTGAGCCCGCCTTCATCCAGAAACGCAACGAGCGGGAACGCCAGCGAGTGAAGTGCGTGAACCAGGGATACGCCAAGCTACGCGACCACCTGCCCAACGCAACCACGGACAAACGGCTGAGCAAAGTGGAGACGCTGCGCGCGGCCATCCGCTACATCAAATACCTACAGGAACTGGTGGAGAATGCGGGCAGCGCAGAGGAGAACGCAACGGCGTCGCCCCTTTCCATCTCCGAATCGTCTTCCGAGGACTCTGTTGGGAGTTAAAGACGTTCAGAAAACATCATATCCTAGCGACTTTTATCATGCACCAACTTTGATTCTGAGTGATTCACAAATATTAGCACGTTTGAATAGGGGCTTTCGCACCGGGTAGTTCTAGGAACGGGCCACCAGGGTGTTGACCCGAGAACTGATGTGGTTCGCAGCGCCTGTAGGAACTCTGAGTGACGTGAGACACGCCTGTTGTTGTGACTTTAAGATACAAAACTTCCTTTACACAGAAAGGAATTAAAATAATTTAAAAATTTAAAAAGTTGAAAAAAGGAATTAAAAGAGATTTAATAATTTTAATTTAAAAGAGTAAAACGATGATAAATAGATAAACTTTTCATCTGGCAAAACACCAGTGTATCATATTTTTCACAGCTGCGTGTTTTACTGTGAGATTTACTGTTGATAACACTGAGTCTGTGGTGTTCTTTCGGCCTAAATAATCTATTCGATGTCTCCAATAGATCCGATTTCCCCTAAAAACAGACAGGAGGCGCTCTAGGAAAGGAATCGACCCAGTCCGCACATCAAACTCACCACTCCACCACAGACTCAGGTCATCAACATGGTCTCATCTCTCACCTTCCCAATTAACATTACATGAGTTAAATGTTTTGGTGGTAGCGTGTGTGAAGTCTCCCACTGAGAGTGTGTTTTGCAGACTGGGACATGAGGGCACAGGGGTCACGGCGCCCAAAAAAGCCTTGAAATCAACACGACGGCCAGTTCCTGACCTTGAACTCGCTCTGTGATCATGTATACTGGGATTTTACACTTAACCTAAATTCAAATAAACCTTAAATTATACTTGGAATGAGATTGTTTTTACTTGTTTGTACAGGTTTTGTTGTTGGAGTTTTATGTCTGTTCATTGACACATGTATGACACTGGGATCTTAAAAACTTCAAAGAGTTATATAATTTAAATATAATTTTTCGTTGATTTATACATGAATATTAATATCTATATTTTGAATGTTTATATATATATATATATATATATATAATTAATTAATTAACCATTTATAAATATAATGCAATAATAATTATGAAATATGACGTTTTGACAGTTGCCATGAGATTCACCCGTTTGCACTGCCGAGACACAATAATCATTGGGACGATCATAGAAAACTGTGACACCAAATTTCACAGTGAATTATCTGTGTGCTGATTGGTTTACCAGCTCAGTGATGTCACAAAGCCCAAACAGAAAAGGCCAATGGGAACATTCCAAAGTTATGACTGTTTATGTCCTGCCTCTTAATCTATAACTCTGTGACCATAACTGTGTCATGCTCCGTTGTCTCCTAACACACACACACACACACGTGAGTGACACGTATTGTCTATATTTATTTTTTAAGTCAGACAGCTGCAGGACTAACCGAACAAGAACAGAGAGAGACAGTGAGAGAAATATATTCAGACAGACAGCGGATGGTGGGGACACCTTCACTTTCTAATTTTCGAGTCCCGAGAAGATACTGAAGTATTGAGCCGAGTACCTGATCTCCAGAAGTCCTGCGCCTCCAGCTCGGTTCTGATCGGATCATGGAGGGCGGAGGCGAAGCACCCATGACCTCCTTCATCATGGATGAGGAGACGCTGAAGAGGAAGCAGAGAGAGAAACTCAAGAAGCTCCAGGCCACAGGTGGAAACCCTCGGCCCGCTCGATCCCTCCTCTTCCTCACGCTGAAGAACCCCTTCCGCAAGGCCTGCATCAACATTGTAGAGTGGAAGTATCCTTGAACAAATCAAAAAGTGATTTTAATTACAATAACATTTTTGCATAGTCACTAAACATATCAGTTAACTTAATGCATGTCGTAAAAGTAATTTTCCAAAAGTAAACTTTGATGCATAGAAAGCATTTATTTGGAACAGAATATTTCACATGCAACACTATAACTGTCTTTACTGTCACTTTTGATCAACTAAATGTGTACTCTCTGAATTCCCAAAACATTTTAATGGTAGTTTGTCAGTTTTAACAAAAATATTAAGCAGCAAAAAATGTTTAAAAATGAATTATATAACAAAATTACAAATCAAGGGCTCGGAGCCAGAGGGGCGTAAGTGGCATTTTGGGAGAATATGCGTTCTTTATAATCAAAATAAAGGTCTCGATGAGCTCTATCCAATGGTGCCAAAATACATATCTGAGATCAAACTGTATTGAATAAATCAACAAAAAGGTGTATCTGACGTATTCGACATTTTATTACTTGAAAATGTCTTAGAACATGTTCATATGCCATACATTTTTTACTTAAATACTCATTCATGCAAGTATGCCTGTGGTTGCAATGTTTGTGGTTTAAGGTTAATATACTGAAGTACTGATACTGTTATATATTGAAGTGTGGTCAAAATTTACTCCTGTAAAGTTTGTTAAAAGCCACTTACACCCCTCTGACTCCGAGCCCTCGAAATGTCTTTCATAGATCACCGGTCTTAAAGAAGTTCTCAGTTATGTTTCAGTTCAACATCAACTTAATTAGACTATTTGCTGACATCTTGTAATATACTAAACAAAGCTTAATTTACTCTCCGTTTTATCTCATGGCTGCATAGGAATAAACAAGCATACATAAAAGTCATTCATTACTAGAGGCGGCAAATCTGGAGCAGTGACAGACCGTTAATGAGCTGATTTAGTCATGAGTGTAAATGTCAGTGTTTCAGCACAGCGCTCTGATATTCTGAGGGAACAGCTGTTCTGTCCACCAGCTCACTAAATACAGACATGCTAAGCTCAGGGAATGCTAGCACACACACAACAACACACTGAGACGCCATGTAGATCACTGTGCTACAACACACATTATTATAATGTGTATCACTGGAGGAATATATTTCTCACTTTCAGAGAAGCTGGTTTATTTTCCTGAACGTGTCTCTCAGACCGTTTGAAATCATCATCCTCCTCACCATCTTTGCAAACTGTGTAGCGCTGGCCGTTTTCATGCCAATGCCTGAGGAAGATACGAATAACACCAACAGCAACCTAGTGAGTCTCTCTCTCACACTCGAACACACTCCATCTTAATACAGTACATATAAAACGAGAGCTTTACACTCTCTTCTTCTGGAGGTGCAGCAGGGACATGAATAGTTGGTACCGATTCTTTTTTCAGGATTAGCTTCTTAGCAAAACCAGCTTTATACTGATCGTCATTAATAAAGTCTCAGTCTGGTGAGAAAAGATTTGCGAATCGCGCAAACATGAAAGCATTGATGTTGCTCGTGGGGAATATTTCCTTCGAAAACCAAACTCAACCAATGTCTTCAGCGGTTCGGGTTTAAGGACATCAAATCATGACTGCTATGTTCGTTATTACACCGAAGAAAAGAACACCACAATCGCTTCGACCAGGATTCCCCAAACTCGGTCCTGGAGGGCCACTGTCCCTGCAGAGTTAAGCTCCAACCATGATCAAACTGTGACTCCACTTTAAGACACCTGAGACAACCTATAGACTCCGCCCTCATAGACTGCTCTACATATAAACCCCTCCCCAATACCTGTAGACTCCACCTTAAGACACCTGAGACAACCTATAGACTCCGCCCTCACACACCTCTACATATAAACCCCTCCCCAATAATTGAAGACTCCGCCTTAAGACACCTGAGACAACCTATAGACAACGCCCTCATACACTGCTCTACATATAAACCCCTCCCCAATACCTGTAGACTCCACCTTAAGACACCTGAGACAACCTATAGACTCCGCCCTCATACACACCTCTACATATAAACCCCTCCTCAATACCTGTAAACTCCACCTTAAGACACCTGAGACAACCTATAGACTCCGCCCTCATACACACCTCTACATATAAACCCCTCCCCAATACCTGAAGACTCCACCTTAAGACACCTGAGACAACCTATAGACTCCGCCCTCATACACACCTCTACATATAAACCCCTCCCCAATACCTGTAGACTCCACCTTAAGACACCTGAGACAACTTATAGACTCCGCCCTCATACACTGCTCTACATATAAACCCCTCCCCAATACCTGTAGACTCCACCTTAAGACACCTGAGACAACTTATAGACTCCGCCCTCATACACACCTCTACATATAAACCCCTCCCCAATACCTGTAGACTGCACCTTAAGACACCTGAGACAACTTATAGACTCCGCCCTCATACACACCTCTACATATAAACCCCTCCCCAATACCTGTAGACTCCACCTTAAGACACCTGAGACAACCTATAGACTCCGCCCTCATACACACCTCTACATATAAACCCCTCCCCAATACCTGTAGACTCCACCTTAAGACACCTGAGACAACTTATAGACTCCGCCCTCATACAAACCTCTACATATAAACCCCTCCCCAATACCTGTAGACTCCACCTTAAGACACCTGAGACAACTTATAGACTCCGCCCTCATACAAACCTCTACATATAAACCCCTCCCCAATACCTGTAGACTCCACCTTAAGACACCTGAGACAACCTATAGACTCCGCCCTCATACACACCTCTACATATAAACCCCTCCCCAATACCTGTAGACTCCACCTTAAGACACCTGAGACAACCTATAGACTCCGCCCTCATACACTGCTCTACATATAAACCCCTCCCCAATACCTGTAGACTCCACCTTAAGACACCTGAGACAACTTATAGACTCCGCCCTCATACACACCTCTACATATAAACCCCTCCCCAATACCTGTAGACTCCACCTTAAGACACCTGAGACAACCTATAGACTCCGCCCTCATACACACCTCTACATATAAACCCCTCCCCAATACCTGTAGACTCCGCCTTAAGACACCTGATAGAACCTATAGACAACGCCCTCATACACACCTCTACATATAAACCCCTCCCCAATACCTGTAGACTGCACCTTAAGACACCTGAGACAACTTATAGACTCCGCCCTCATACACACCTCTACATATAAACCCTCCCAATACCTGTAGACTCCACCTTAAGACACCTGAGACAACCTATAGACTCCGCCCTCACACACACCTCTACATATAAACCCCTCCTCAATACCTGTAGACTCCACCTTAAGACACCTGAGACAACCTATAGACTCCGCCCTCATACACACCTCTACATATAAACCCCTCCGCAATAATTGAAGACTCCGCCTTAAGACACCTGAGACAACCTATAGACTCCGCCCTCATACACACCTCTACATATAAACCCCTCCCCAATACCTGTAGACTCCACCTTAAGACACCTGAGACAACCTATAGACTCCGCCCTCACACACACCTCTACATATAAACCCCTCCCCAATACCTGAAGACTCCACCTTAAGACACCTGAGACAACCTATAGACTCCGCCCTCATACACACCTCTACATATAAACCCCTCCCCAATAATTGAAGACTCCGCCTTAAGACACCTGAGACAACCTATAGACTCCGCCCTCATACACACCTCTACATATAAACCCCTCCCCAATACCTGTAGACTCCACCTTAAGACACCTGAGACAACCTATAGACTCCGCCCTCACACACACCTCTACATATAAACCCCTCCCCAATACCTGTAGACTCCACCTTAAGACACACCTCAACCCAAGACTTCACTGACACTTATATACTCCAACCCCTTACAGACCTAAAAACCATTTAATAACATAAAATAGGCCGATTTAAATGTTTCCATACCTACAGTATATATTGTATTCTGTTCTTATAAAATATTGACCTATATCCTAAATGAACAAGTGGCTAGTTCATATCTATCTTCTGATAGAATGGCTGACACCTAATGCCAGATATTCATCCCACTAAACCCTTGTAAGCGTGCGTGACCTTGACTCAGGTGACTGAAAGAAGCAGGTGCTTTGACCGCATGCCGATGGGACGCTTCGCCTGCATGTGTGGACGTTTTAAAATTAGACACAAACTCTGTCAAACTATATGCTCTCACACACTCGCAGAGCTCTCTCATCACTGCAGTGTTATCTGAAAGACTTTGTGCTTTGTAATACAATTATTCAGATTGTTTCTTTGCAATCAGGTTGACATCAAAGCATTTGGAAGATCTATCCATCTAAATGTCAGTGGAAACACGCTCACAGTAGGTGCCATGTTCATCGTAAAAATTCTCAGTGTCTGGGTCGTTCGTTTTCAAAATGCCTCGACTGAAACCGGAGGAGAGTGTCAGGCTCTAGCAATTCTTTGCCACGTTTGCACCAAACACAACGCGTGTAAGTTGCAAGAATATAAAAAGACATGCCATGACAGATATTCAAAGCCAAAACAAAAGAGTTATGAAGTGGAAAAGCAACCACTGACACCAAACACCTTGAGTCAGTTGTTTGTGCTGAAGTGTGTTGACAGCTCCATTCATCTCAATGTTCTGTGTACATTCACAGGAGAGTCTTGAGTACATTTTTCTCATCATATTCACTATGGAATGCTTCCTGAAGATCGTGGCGTATGGATTACTCTTTCATGCCGATGCTTATTTACGGAACTGCTGGAATATATTAGATTTTGTCATTGTGACAATGGGGTAAGACACACACACACGTCTTGTTCACTATCTAAATTGGGTCTCTCCATGGACATTTTTTATACTGTCCAAACTGTATATTCTGTCCACTTACACTAACCCTACCCCTAAACCTAGTGTGTAACTCAATTTAGGCCCAAGAGTTCCCATGAGTCTGTGTGCATTCAGGTTTAAATCCCCACTGGGATAGAGACACATGTACACACACAAACCACCACCTGAATATGGCCAGTACACAAACACCTACTGTGTGACGTCTCTCAGGTTGTTCACAGTCGTAGTGGACTTCAT
>NW_024121266.1:8045333-8085221 GCF_016745375.1 Pimephales promelas | reverse complement strand
TGCCTAAAAAGTTTCTGGGCAGCGCCACCCTGTGGTCAAAGGCTATAATGAAATTTCCCAAAAATGCTACAACTTTTGACTAAATTAGCTTATTGTAATGAAATTGGTCTGTTCCTTGGGTCATGCTGAGAACATAGATACCAAGTTTGTATATTATTATATTATATTATATTATATTATATTATATTTATTATATATATTATATTATATTATATTATTTATATTATATTATATTATATTTGAGCCCCGAGTGCTCGTTTCAGTGGCGTGTGTGTCTTGTTTCGTACCTCTTTAGCACCTTGATCTCGTTCTCAAGGTTGGAGTGGTGCAGCTGTTTTTTCTTCACACACTTCAGGGCGTAGAAATTCCCGGTCTTCCTCTCTCTCGCCAGGTAGACCTCAGAAAACGAGCCCCTGCCGAGACACATGAACGTGGAGTTTGAGATCAGCACTAATCTATCAAGGCTCAGCTATGTGTGTGTCCGGCCTGTTCAACACACCTGGTCTCTCTTAAATAACTGTCCTAGAACGAGGATTACTGCGCGTTACACAAGAGACCCAGTACCGCCCCTCGCAACTCATTACCCACAATGCATCTAATCCAAAAAAACCCCCCTAGAAATACCTTGCAACCGCCCAGAACAACACCTGACAATGTCCTCATCATGTGTGTGTGAAAACACACTCCTACAGCACAGATCATCTCAGATTGAGAACAATAGTCACCGTTTGGTTGTTGCACATTGATGAGAGCCAATGACGACACTCATTCTGGACGCTTTTGTGATCTTTTTTTCTTCCGTTATGAATAAATCCATAATCAACAAGAATTGACAAGAACATTTAACAAAGATCCGTTAGATCTAGTATCTTTTGGAGACAGATTTGTCCCCTCGTAAACCGTCTCGATAATCCTTTAATTAACTAGTGTCAGGATGTTCTCTGATGTCTGTGTCATTCACCTGCTGATGATGATTGACAGGTGTCAAAACGAGAGAGAGAGAGAGGCTCACTAATGCTCACACGACCAACAAACCCCGGACAAGCATGAATATCAAAATTACAAAAATGCCTCATAATGACTTATAAAGCTTTATAACGCCTTTTACTTCACAATGCTTTATAATAGTTCAGTACAGCCGTATAAATCATCCTCACATCCTATAATGCCTCATAATACTTCATAACTCTTCATACAGTGTAATAAGAGCTTACTGTATATTGAATCTTAAAGCTTCATAACATTTCGTGATAATAATGCTCTATACCCTTCATAAACGGTCATGGTTTAGCAAAGCTTCCCAACATTTTATAGTTCAACACTGATTTTTAAATATTTCATAACCCTTCATAAAAATGACTGAATGCTTAGTTATGATTCATAACACTTCAAAAAGCTTCATCGTGCCTCACAAGTGTTCATAAAGTGCCATAGGAGATCATAATAATAAGGATGCACCGATATGAACATTTCGGCCAATGCCAATAACCGATAAATATTTATATTTGAAAGCCGATAACCGATATATTGGCTGATTAATCCGATATAAACCGATAAATTATTAAATATTAAACCGATATATATTGGCCTATAATGTTCTCATGATAATGTTCAGTAGCTGATATTACAGACTTATCCGTATTTTCCTGTTTTGAAGTGATTCCAATCATATTTAAGCAATTCATAACCATCATCTAACAGTGCGCGACTGAAGCGTCTCAGCCGAGGGGAAAAATACGGTATTTATCAGCTTTAAAGGAGTAGTTCACTTTTAAAGAAACTTTTGCTGATAATTTACTCACCCCCATGTCATCCGAGATGTCCATGTCTTTCTTTCTTCAGTCGAAAAGAAATTAAGATTTTTGATGAAAACATTCCAGGATTTTTCTCCATATAATGGACTTCAATGGGGTCCAAAAGACAGTTTCAGTGCAAAATGACTTTAAACGACACCAGACGATGAATAAGGGTCTTATCAAGCGAAACGAGCGCTCATTTAATAAATAAATAACAAGTTTAAGTTTTATAAGCTCAAATGCTCGCCTTGCTCTGTTCTGTGACGCACGTTCGTGACTCTCCTGTTCGAACTCGTTCATCAAAATGAACGAATCTTTTTCCGAGTCATTTGGTTCATTCAATGAACGAAATGAACGAGTTGACTCTAGAAAAGATTTGTTCATTTTGATAAACGAGTTCATCTAGAATCATTTAAAGCCCTTTAAACAGTTTGCACTGAAACTGTCTTTTGGACCCCATTGAAGTCCATTATATGGAGAAAATGCTGGAATGTTTTCATCAAAAACCTTAATTTCTTTTCGACTGAGGAAAGAAAGACATGGACATCTCGGATGACACGGGGGCGAGTAAATTATCAGCAGAGGTTATTTTAAAAGTGAACTACTCCTTTAATATATCGGACATTTTCTTAACGAGCCGACGATATAACGATAACTAATCGCATCCAAAATTAGACAACACAATATATGTGTGAGTACTGTGTATAATTATTTTGTAAATATAAATACACACATATGCATGTATATAGTTAAGAAATATTAGCATGTTTATACTGTATAAAATATAACTATTTTATATGTAAATAACACATTTTTTCTTAAAAATATATCGTGCATCCACAGATAACCGTGCCTCTTACAGCTCAATAACGTTTCAGATTGCTCACTTCACAATGATGAGTAACGCTAGTATTAGTGCTAAACGGTGTTTCTCAATGGGATGAACGGCTTCGTTTGATAAAAACGTCCCCTGGTCCTCAATCCGTTAATCTGCGTGTCGTCAGGTTTAGACGCATGTGTCTCCTCTGGGAATAAAGCTTCTGATCCTGTAATAGCCTCGAGCTCGCAGACACACACCTTCACCTGACTCCTGACTCATGAAGCGCTCCATACTTACGATCCCAGCACCTCCTTGAAGTCAAAGATCTCCTTGATGTTGCTGGTGATCTTCTTCCAGCTGCAGTTGATCTCCTTGCGACCCATCGCGGCTCGAGTTTCTCAAACCGACTCCTGGAACACACACATCTGTCATATTACTGCCCACTCCTCCTCGAGTGTGTGTGAGTCAGATCACGCCATCTTATATAAAGGTGGAGGAGGTCGCGGTCGGCCACGCTAATGAATCTGCAGTTTTTCTGAGAAGAGTTTTGATCTATGACCTCTGACCTCTCTATATAGGTTAATACTTTTAATATATCCGGAATCACTTTTACTTTAATGTTACAGTATGAACTATTAATGAACGGCATTTAGTACTCTTAATGAAACATGTACTAATACATAGTTGTATTTGCATTATTAATACAGTGTGAACAGACATGAGCAAGCGATGTTACGTTATAGTTTTACTGACAGTAAAACAAAGTCTAACAAATAGTTAAATTTAGCTAATAACATGTTACTTAATAACATTAACAAACACTATTACACAACCCAGATAACTGGTTAACACACATTTGAACAACTTTAATTCATATATTTAGCCTATAGAAAGTTTGCGAATGCTTATCATTCCCATTTATCTTTGGTATTTTAACGTCGTTCAACATTTAATGTCAAATAATCACAACAACAGTTGAAACACTGAGTTTAGAATAAAACGTTACGTTATAACGTTACATGATTACATTTGAGTCGCGTTTGAAGCCTCGTGAGCTCTCAGAGAAATGATAATTCATTTGAAAGAAGAAGCCAGTCTTACCGGAGGGGTGATGATGATGATGATGTTGATGATGATGATGTGATGAGGAGACGCAGTTGGTGAGCATCTACCTGAACTCTCACGAGCTCGTTAAAGCTTCATGAGCGCGCGCGGGGGGCGGGGCCGAGGCGCGTGACGTCACCCGCGATCACCTGAGAGAGCCAATCACAATAACCTTCGTTAAAAAAAATATTGTATGAGGTGTTAAGGAAAGGCCGAAGGGTACTCTTTAAAATTAAAATTTTGTATATTTAAAGTACGATAACAGTGTGAATAAGAGACTTTTGTAGTATAATTAATTTGTTCCTTTTATTAGTCAAATTTCACATTCCTAAGTGTACGTTTTATAACAAAAGCCAGAAAATTAGATTAGAAAATTACTTTTCAGTCGAGTAGTAATGGGAAAGCTATTAAGACTGTTCACTTGTCTTCAAAATCTCTAAAAGATACAAAGGTCTTATATTTTTGTCAATGTTTATTTTATTTTATTTTTTAATGTGTTTTCTTTGCTACCCTAGGCTGTTATAGCCTATTGTTTTGCATTCATAAAAAAAAAATATTACAATAACATCCCATGCCGATACTGCGTTACCAATAAAGTGGCAAATGCTATATAAGCGAGGTTTGTGCTTTAATGATGAAGAAAAACACACTTTATTTTCAATCTGTATTTTGGCGGTGAAGAGCTTGTAAATGATGTCGTGTTGTCACATAGAGCGATATCAATGTTCAAATTTGTACCAAATAATATATTTTCATATAAAACGATATGAAAACAGGCCGCTTTGATTACATGTGTGTGGTTTAGGACATGTGCTTGCGATGTGTGCAGCTTAACGTGTGATAGAGCGCTGCTCGCGCCACGCGCACGTGTGTGTGTGTGTGTGTGTGTGTGTGTGTGTGTGTGTCTGTGTGTTTCGCACCTGGGTGAACAGGTGCGCACTGACTCATTTCAGTGTCTTATAATCTAATATAACTCTGCATCATGCTTGAGTTCATTCTGCTTATCATCCCCATGTATAATCTCATGTATCTGTTGATATGATTATAATAACCAGAGTTGCTGATCACATGAATTATGAGCGCAGTCCGTGAGCGAGCGTGACGTCACAGTACGAGCTCGTTCATACACGTAATCATTTGCGATTATATTATATAATATCATAATAATTACATAATATGTAACGTATTTATTTCCATATAAATTGCAAACAAACCACACTTATAGATGGTTATACATTTTTTATATTAATAAATGTGATTTAATTGTAATTATTTCAATGCTTTGTTTACAAAATATATGTAGTAATTATTTTATTAAAACATATGTAATATTATATTATTAATTTAATTATTATGTCATGCACACTGTTTTTCAAAGTCAAAAAAGTTGATTTTAAAATCAGTTTTACAAATAATTCTTTATAAAACCACTAAATCAACAAAAAAAAGTTCCTAAATACAATGATTTGCATCAGTAGATGTTCGTTTAAGAACATTTTCAGCTGCTTTAATCTGGTTAACATGACCGGAGTAGAAATGAAGAGCACTCCCTGAACCTGCTTCTCATTCTGAGACGTGATTGGCTGCGCAGAAGGATGTGGGCAGGGTTAAGATGCCCTCAGGAAACAGGAGATCATTAGCACACGTCTGTACGCGTTTAATCTCATCCAGATCAGGCTCATCTGACCCCTCTATTAAACTGCATTAATGAATTTTAAAGCCTCTCATGCATTCATTATAATTACTAATGAACAAATGAGCAACACCTGGTGAATCAGTCGCTCTGAAGCTTCTCAATGTCTCTCTTAATTTAAATACTGTTAATTAGAGTCATTAATCTGTTGCCATGGCTTTGCACCTATTTCAGGAGAAAGGAGGACATTCAGTTGAAATAAACAAGAATATTTAATGCCAATCTGTTAGTATTGCGTTCAGGACACACAAGCAGCCACATTCACAAGGATTAAAGTGAATTTAACTCTATAATCCAGTTAAGTTCATCTGCTGTCTATGAGTGAATGAGTTAGAGTGACTCACTAGCGCCACCTGGTGGAAACCCACAATCAGTGACACTTGTCTCGTTAAAAAAAAAGACCAAAATGGAAATAAGTTATTGCAACTTCCTTAAATGTAGTGTGAAATAACTCAATTCAAAACAGAAACATTCATTATTCAGTTACGACAGGGTGTTTATTCATACCTAAACTAGTCCTTTAAGATCTATAACAGCACTAAACCATCAGCGATTTAAACAAACACTCACAAATACATATAAAAGAGTCGCCATCAGCATTATCAGACCAAACACGAACGAAATCACTGTGACGATCCGTCCGTGAGGAAACCTCCAGGACACCAGGGGGCGCCGACGTGCCACGAGACGCCTGCAAACATATCATTTCAGTGGTCTGAGTTATGCGCATAAATTATAATGAAGATGACTGTAAACGCACATTTCAGGGTTGGACTCCTCCCCTTGTTCTGACTCCTCCCCCTCACATGAACTTTCTTCGGGCTTGATTGGAGGATAACGACGGCGATGGCACGTGATTTGCGTCACACTGTCGAATACAAAGATCGGTCACATGTAATTATGTGGTGAAGGAATATATATGTCCTAATTATTTTTGGCATAAAAGAAAAATCTATAATTTTGACCCATACAATGTATTGTTGGCTATCGCCACAGACACACCCGTGCGGCTCGGTTTGTGTTCGCATATGTCACGCGTTTTACCTTTGAAACACACCTCTGTCGCCATCATCATCTTGGTTTAGACTGTTCACAGGAGAATCTACTTCCTGTCTGAGAGACGCAAATAGGAAACAGTCATATTTTCGGGCTAAATAAAGGTTAAGCTACTAGTCTAGTCTAGTATTACCTCCGGTCTTCTTGCGTATCAAACTCTGCGTTTGCGTCCGCACCGGTTTCGCAGTTCTCCAAAAACGAAGCCTCTAGACGCTTCAACTGCAGAGATATAAACCTCGTAAAACCTCCAGACATCAAACCAGAAGCAAACGTTGGAATATGAACACGTAACGTACCTCAGATTGAGTCGGGAGTAACGTGATGCTGACCCTGCGGCGTATTGGCTACGACATAAGCGCTAGCTATTATTGATGGTTGAACACATATAGTGACAATTACAGCGATAGTCAGAACATCTATCAAGTTCCAAACAACATAGAGGTTTGGTCACAATAAACTTTCATTCTATGGAAGAGAGTGGCATAAAACTACAAATAGGGTCTCTAGTTCACAAAGTAAAGTCTAGAGACACTGATACTGTACGAGTCACTGATTTAGTCTATTAGGTAAATGATGGTCAGTTACCTGTTGTGATAAATGTCTGAACAGGTCCCGGTCATCTGTTCAAGGAAAAATATATGGGTACACATTTACATGACAACGATATGCTTACGTCTTTTCTTCACGTAAAGATTGCCAAATATTCAACGTCTAAAAACGTTGTATTCTGCTCCCAGGCCAGTAGATGGCGTTTTCAAAAACTTGCACTTTGAAACCCTTTATCAAAACTTTGTGTTTTTTTAGGAACCTAAAATGCAGTTGTTGTGTAAATGAAGGGCCAAAATGCATAAAAAGTTTGATGTTTTTGGTTAAAAAAAGGTGTAAGCGGCCCCTTAGACGACAGGTTTATTTACTCTCCAGGCCACTAGGGGGCAGCGTTGAAACCCATTTTCAAAAGTGGTTGTCATAATGCCCTTGTTGTGTAAATGAAGGGCCAAAATGCATAAAAAGTTTGATATTTTTGGTTAAAAAAAGGTGTAAGCGGCCTTAGACTACAGGTTTATTTACTCTCCAGGCCACTAGGGGGCAGCGTTGAAACCCATTTTCAAAAGTGGTTGTCGTAATGCCCTTGTTGTGTAAATGAATGGCTAAAACGCATAAAAAGTTTGATGTTTTTGGTTAAAAAAAGGTGTAAGCGGCCCGTTAGACTACAGGTTTATTTACTCTCCAAGCCACTAGGGGGCAGCGTTGAAACCCATTTTCAAAAGTGGTTGTCATAATGCCCTTGTTGTGTAAATGAAGGGCCAAAATGCATAAAAAGTTTGATATTTTTGGTTAAAAAAAGGTGTAAGCGGCCCGTTAGACTACAGGTTTATTTACTCTCCAGGCCACTAGGGGGCAGCGTTGAAACCCATTTTCAAAAGTGGTTGTCGTAATGCCCTTGTTGTGTAAATGAATGGCCAAAATGCATAAAAAGTTTGATATTTTTGGTTAAAAAAAGGTGTAAGCAGCCTTAGACTACAGGTTTATTTACTCTCCAGGCCACTAGGGGGCAGCGTTGAAACCCATTTTCAAAAGTGGTTGTCATAATGCCCTTGTTGTGTAAATGAAGGGCCAAAATGCATAAAAAGTTTGATATTTTTGGTTAAAAAAAGGTGTAAGCAGCCTTAGACTACAGGTTTATTTACTCTCCAGGCCACTAGGGGGCAGCGCTGAAACCCATTTTCAAAAGTGGTTGTCGTAATGCTCTTGTTGTGTAAATGAATGGCTAAAACAGTGTTGAAAACAGTGTTGTGTAAGCGGCCCCTCAGACTACATGTTTATTTGCCCTCCAGGCCACTAGGGGGCAGCACTGAAACCCGTTTTCAAAAGTTGTTGTCATGTCACGCCGTTGTCGTGTAAATGAACGGCCAAAGCGTGTAAAATTTTTTACATTTTAGTTGAAAACGGTCTCGTGTAAGTGGCCCCTAAGATGACAGGTTCATTTGCCCTCCAGGCCACTAGGGGGCAGCACTGACCTGTGGAGTCGCTGTGTAACCGACGCTTCCTCCTGTGCAGCATCTTCCTGGCCTCCAGCATCTCCTCGCTCTCTGAAGCGTGACGTTTCTTGAGATGCTCCACGTGAATTGACATCATTTCCACGGCGTGACTGACGCGCGCTTCCTGATGCGCAAACATGGTTGTGAAAAGGTTTATGAAAGGTCAACGCGCGTCTTGTGATGTGAAGTACCTGGTGTGCGGCTCCGAGCATCTCTGCTGTTTTCGCTACGGTGTCTACGTTGCTCTCCAGCATCTGGAGGCTGTTCTTCATCTGTTCCACCATCTCTCTGCCGTCCACATCTGGAAGACGCTCGTACAACACCTGCAGGACAGCACAAACCCTTATAACGCACCCACAATCTCCTCACAAAGCTAATAATGTGTTCGAATCAGCTCGTAGAGATCGTGTTTACAAGTTGAACGCACATGAACGCCTCCACAATGTCATAAATACGAGTCAGTGAAAAACATGGCGGGATAACACAATACTTAAGTAGGGTATTTTACGATTAACGATAAAGTTTGCAGTGGCTCCATAAATTAATTTAAAACATAAAAAGCAAAGCAAACCAGATGCACATTTCTTTCTTAATTTTCTAGAAGTAGAGTTCAAGAACCTTGCTGTATTTTTGTGTAATTAATTAAGAGAAAGTACACCGCCATCTTACTCCTTACGATCTTACGATTTCCCGCCTCGTACGTACGAACTTCCCAGGACGACTTGAACGCACCATAAGATAGCAGTCGCGATGATAAACGTGTTCATTCATTATTAGGGGTGTAACGAATCAAAGTTTAGTGAGAACAGTCAATCAATGAACTAGCCCCACCCACTTGCACTTTGACCACACCCATTCTCCCATAAACCCCACCCACTGATGCAACAGCACGGATCAGCCCCAATGGTTCGACACGCATGCGATTCGTGGATTAGCGGCTAAATTTAATCATCATAAAGTGAACGTTTATCATTTGAACGTGTTTTGTCTTGCCAATTAACAAAGTATATAAAAGTTGGCAAGATATAAACTCACAATTGAGTGCGAAAAAGTTAGAATTGTGAGATATAAACTTGCAATAGAGTGCCGAAGTGATGACGTCACTTTGTAGGACGACTCGGAAGCTAGCGGCGCATGGGTTCCCTCGGTCGAAAAGCAATGCATTTTCCCCATAGACTTTTGGAAAATCGCAAAAAATAAGATCTGTGTTTATGACACTTACACGTTTTGTCTAGCAAGATAATCTTTACAAGTTAATCCAAAATGTATACATTTTGAAGCCTATATAAAGATTTTAAAAAACACAATCAGACACAATAAAGTTTAAAAAACCACAAGCAGGTTATAACTGCGTGTTCTATGTCAGAGATCAAAACGTGAAAATATTTCGAGGCTCTGTTTACCACAGACCTTATTTCAGGCAATTTAGCAAAAACCCATTCAAAAATCCCATAGACTTTAGAGCGAGAGAACCGTAGTGCTAAAATGCTAACTTGAAATGCTAACATAGTGCTAAAATGCTAAAATGCTCACTTCCACGTTTTGGCCTACAGAGTGACGTCGTAACTTCGGCACTCTATTGCGTTATAAAGTCAGACTATCAAGATAGTCTGTAATAAAAGACTAGCAATTGCGTGTTTGAGACATAAACTCGCAATTGTGAGATAAAAATATTATTATATTTATATTATTATGAGTCCAGCGGTTGTGTAGAGAGGTTTAGATAAAGGGGTTTGAGTGATTAATTATCACTATCTAACCTGACAAATGTATTTATTCAATGTTGTCCACATTATATTGCATCTGGAGAAGCAAAAACCTTTGTTAAGATAGTTTAACCATTTACTTTTAAATCATCTTTACCTCTTTAATCCCAGTCTGTCCATGACGGATAACTTCTCCCAGGACGCCGCCAGCAGGTTCTTTGAGTTTGGATCTGTTTAGCGGGAATAACCAACTAAAGTTAGTGTTTATCTCAATATGTTAGAGATCAAAACTGGTAGGCCTACTATGTTTAAAATAAAAACTAAAATTAAGTGTGTGTCATACCGTCATCGCTGTCGTCACTGTCTCCCAGTATTCCAGTATAATCATTCATTCATCTGCTGATAATACACACTAAGAAACCAATAAAACACCAGTTTCTTCCTACCGTTTGTGTCGTGTTCAGAGATAAAGAGTCAGTCGTAATCTTCTTAGCGCTTATAGCCAATGGCATGAGAGATTGCAGGAGGAACCTGTGTTTACAGAGCCTGAAAAACACTCATCAATCACACAAACATATAAAATTATAGATATAAAAGTCAAATAGAGAGCATCAATAAATCCCTGCAGAGAATATTTAAAAATGAAAAAAAAAAATAATAATAATAATAATATATATATATATATATATACTGTATATATATATATATATATATATATATATATAGTAAAACACCAAATTTAACTTTTTTTTAAAAATTATATTTAATTTTATACATTTTATTGTTTTTAATATCCCGGTTGTGAAACCGTAAGAAAGCAAAATACAGGATTTAATTCCATATCTGACCACAAGAGGACGTGGAGAACTGAATTACTCCAAAACTTACAAACAATCAAGCTAGCAAAGTATCTTAATAAAAAATAAATTTTAAAAACACTCCCGACAACCTTAAAGAAATCTTCTCAGGGTAATTCAGCGATACGTTTATGAATTAATGAGTTTGGTTTCATAACAGCACATTCAACATTCCTGTCGGCCGCATGATCCGACGCTGATCCGGCTAATCTGAGCTAGGCAGATTTCAGCATCTCGTGTGACCAAAGCCTGTTCAAACACTTAAACCCCTTTGTGTTAGTCAGCGGGAGATCCGGACTGGAATCAGACCTCTTGCTGGGACAGGGAACACACACACACACACACTAACCCGACCCCTAAACCTACCCATCACTCATACACACACTCTATTGTGTTTTTTAAAGGGATAGTTCACTTTAAAACCAATTTTAATATGTTTTATCTTTCCTCAAGGGCATCCAAGATGTAGGTGTCTTTGTTTCCACAGTATTTTCAATTTTAATATTTTTAGGTCAAACCGTTCTTGTCTGTCAGTCATATAATGGAGGTCTATGGTCACCACCTCAAAGAGCATGCACAGAGAAGTCCAAATTAAACATGATTTAATGACTCGTAAATGTAAGTACACATTAACGGCCTAAGACACGAAACGAGCGGTTTGTGTGAGAAAACCAACAGTGTTTATATCGTTTTTACCTCTTGTTACCACAGCCACGTCCAACTGATCTGAGACCGGGCGCTTGAAATCTTCTAATAAATCAAGTTCATATTGAAATACCAGTGTAATACTCATGTCATTATACACAATTCTGTCCTCATAAATCACAAAAACAAACAAACACACTCTCTCTCTCTCTCTCTCTCACACACACACACACAATGGAAAGAGGGCGAGTTATGCTGCCTGGGGCCACATTGTTCATACAACATCTGCAGAGCACATTCACATTCACACACACACTTAAAACAAAGGTCATACACAAGCAATCACTCATAACGATAATCATAATCAGGTTCAGATGGGCGTGTGTTATCCTGTGACCCATACAATTGTTCCTAATGCCTTGAAGAGAGGAAACCACTGAAACCGAACGAGGGGTCACGACCTCCAGCTAAGAGGAAACATGCGTACTGTAAAGGAGGAAACGCACGTCACGTCCAGGAAAACACCTGACCGAAGAGCACAACGCAGAGGAAGAGCACGTACCTCGCGAACCTCTCCCTGACCCGGTGCATCACGACTCCTAAATCACACAATGGGCCTCGAAAACACCTCAGTGAACATCAAAATACACCCCAAAACCCTCAAACACACCCCGATGATTTTATAAAACACCCACTGATCTTCAAAAACACCCACTAAAACTCAAAACACTCGCAAAAATTAAGTAATCAAGTACTTAATGACCCTCAAAACACCCCAAAACCCTCAAACACACCCCGATGATCTTATAAAACACCCACTGATCTTCAAAAATACCCACTAAAACTCAAAACACTCACATAAATTAAGTAATTAAGTTCTTAATGACCCTCAAAACACCCCAAAACCCCTCAAACACACCCCGATGATCTTATAAAACACCCACTGATCTCCAAAAACACCCACTAAAACTCAAAACACTCGCATAAATTAAGTAATCAAGTACTTAATGACCCTCAAAACACCCCAAAACCCTCAAACACACCCCGGTGATCTTATAAAACACCCACTGATCTTCAAAAACACCCACTAAAACTCAAAACACTCGCATAAATTAAGTAATTAAGTTCTTAATGACCCTCAAAACACCCCAAAAACCCTCAAACACACCCCGATGATCTTATAAAACACCCACTGATCTTCAAAAACACCCACTAAAACTCAAAACACTCGCATAAATTAAGTAATTAAGTTCTTAATGACCCTCAAAACACCCCAAAACCCTCAAACACACCCCGATGATTTTATAAAACACCCACTGATCTTCAAAAACACCCACTAAAACTCAAAACACTCGCAAAAATTAAGTAATCAAGTGCTTAATGACCCTCAAAACACCCCAAACCCCTCAAACACACCCCGGTGATCTTATAAAACACCCACTGATCTTCAAAAAACACCCACTAAAACTCAAAACACTCGCATAAATTAAGTAATCAAGTGCTTAATGACCCTCAAAACACCCCAAACCCCCTCAAACACACCCCGATGATTTTATAAAACACCCACTGATCTTCAAAAAACACCCACTAAAACTCAAAACACTCACATAAATTAAGTAATCAAGTACTTAATGACCCTCAAAACACCCCAAAACCCCTCAAACACACCCCGATGATTTTATAAAACACCCACTGATCTTCAAAAAACACCCACTAAAACTCAAAACACTCACATAAATTAAGTAATTAAGTTCTTAATGACCCTCAAAACACCCCAAAACCCCTCAAACACACCCCGATGATTTTATAAAACACCCACTGATCTTCAAAAAACACCCACTAAAACTCAAAACACTCACATAAATTAAGTAATCAAGTACTTAATGACCCTCAAAACACCCCAAAACCCCTCAAACACACCCCGATGATCTTATAAAACACCCATTGATCTTCAAAAACACCCACTAAAACTCAAAACACTCGCATAAATTAAGTAATCAACCCTCAAAACACCCCAATGATCACTTTACACAACCAGTGGCCTACAAAAAAACACAGATTACTCCCTAAATACACAACAACCCTCAAAACACCCCTATGATCTCATAAAACACCCATCGATCTTCAAAAACACCCACTAAAACTCAAAACACTCGCATAAATTAAGTAATTAAGTTCTTAATGACCCTCAAAACACCCCAAAAACACCCCGATGATCTTATAAAACACCCACTGATCTTCAAAAACACCCACTAAAACTCAAAACACTCACATAAATTAAGTAATCAAGTACTTAATGACCCTCAAAACACCCCAATGATCACTTTACACAACCAGTGGCCCTCAAAACACACAGATTACTCCCTAAATACACAACAACCCTCAAAACACCCCTATGATCTCATAAAACACCCATTGATCTTCAAGACGCCCATACAAACTCAATGATCCCCTAAAACCCAGTGACCCAGTGGCCCTCAAAAACACCCATAAACTCTTAAACACTGCCTAAAAAAACACACCAATGATCCCCAAAAATGCAATGAAACACTTTGATAACTACCTAGATACTAGGCTGTACACTAGGCTACTCAGAACACAAATGGACACCCCGAACACCCTAAATACCCACTAACCTTCGATAATAACCAGAACACAATTGAGGAAGACACTTTTGATCACCCCAACAACCAGAAAACCAGCACAATGAAACCTTAAAATACCCCAAAAACATCATACATGCACTCAAATACACCCACAGACATCAACCTGACCCTCAACAACACCCCAATCTCAGAACTCTTAAACACCCTAAATATCCACTGACCTTCAAAAATACCCAGTAAACCAACTAAGACACCCTGCAAAACACCCCGAGGATGGCATTGACCCTAAAAACCTCAAAAACACTGATCTTCAAATACAACTTACCCTCCACACGACCCTAAACACCCACTTATCCCCAAAAATAACACAGAACTGACCATCCACATAAAAAAGAGCACTTAAAATACTTAGAAAGACTAAATAAACAACAAGGTCCTACACACAGACATCAATCTGACCCTCGAAAACACCCCAATCTCACATCAGGCTATTTAGAAATCAGAAGACACCCCATAAAAACACATATTACACAAAAACCATTGAAAATACACCCTAAAATTCCCACAAACCCCCAAAAATAACCACTGACTCTCAAAAACACCCCCTTACAGACTTACACACACACCCTAAAATAACCCTCCACTTACCTCACCAATGACCCAGTCACCCCTGTATGAGCATAAGAGATGTTGATTTGGTTAGCACAATCATTTATGAGACAGCCCAGATCGATCTGTGAGGGTTTCACCCTGTAGCTTTATTCAGATGTTTTACAAAAGCCTGTAGAAAAGAGTTCAGTCAGACTCGGACACGTCTCACAGCACATGAACCATAGCAGCTGACCATGACATACATCAGATCAAATCATGCAATGCACATAAGGTCAAAGGTCACAGCGATATATGTCGTGTCGTTGACCGTAATTAGTCTGATTCAGCAAACTAACTAATAAAGCCAAATTAAATAATATGAATATAAACTCTGGAGTCAGATATTCAATCATCGATCTGAACTCTGATATATAAATGTGATCACAGTATCATTTCTCAGAAACGCAAACAAAAACAATTTAAAAAAAGGAAAGTTTGAGGTTTTAAACGTTGTAATAACGTTCGGTCGGTTCGACCAGCTGGTCTTGGGGAGGTTTTGGCTGGTTAGGCTGGGAGACCCGCTTAAACCAGCTAGAACCAGCAGAACGTCTGGTTTAGGCATTGGCTTTTCATCGGCGAAGTGAAGGATATTTTTAAAAATGTGCTTTTTCATGAAGTATGCAAATGCAAACACTTCTAATTGCAGTTTCACGTATTGTTTTGCTACGAAATGCGTCGGAAAACAATTTACAAAACAATGCAAGTATGTGCTGCGTTCTCAGTTTCGCCACTGGGGGCGCTAGCAGATATTAGCGCAATCGGTCTTCTTCTACAGTCAGCTCAGCGATGATCAAGACGCCGCAACAGTTACCAGTCTTGCTAAGCATGTTAGTTAAAGCTAGTTAAACTGCTGAAACGTTTATATTTAGCTAGGAGCTAAATAAAAAATCTAGTTTGATAACGTGAGTATTGCGTTTTTGACCTTCTAGCCTTGCAAACATAGCAAAAGGGAAAAGGACGTACAGGTAAAACTCGTTACAAGCCTGCGAACTGACCCAAAATGGATGGAGCAGAATGGGTTTTGATAGTAGCGTTTAACGTAATTTGGCGGAAAAGCTTTTGTCGTGTTGCGCGACAATTTTTCACAAGAGTTTTTCCATATCCCCCCCCCCCCCCAAAAATGTCCTTAAACGATTCGAAAAATCATTGTGTCGTCAAAGATATTTTCGTTTCCATTGTGAATTCACTTCATAAAACAATGCAAGTAGCCTACGCGCTGCATTCTCAGTTTCGCCACTGGGGGCGCTAGCAGAGGTTAGCGCAATCGGTCTTCCACAGTCAGCTCAACTACAGTCAAGACGCCGCAACAGTCTTGCGAAGCAGTTTACTTAAAGCTAGGTTAGTTAAACATCTTGTTTAATAGCGTTAGCATGTCACATTTTTTTGGCTTTCAAGATTTGCGAACATAGCAAAAGGACAAAGGACGTACTAGTAAAACTCAACGTAACAAGCCTGCGAACCGAACCAAAATAGATGGAGCAAATGGTTTTCGCTAGTGGCAGCAACCTTTGGCCAACTCGTCAAAGACATCGTGAATAGTTCAATAGGAATGCATCGCTGCGATTTAAAGATTCGGTTAAACAAGTTGTGACGCACACGTGAGGCAGATTTGAGCAGCAAATGAGGGTCTTTATTGCCTTTACGATGACGTCTCTCGGCTTGCTTTAGAGTTCAGTTCAGTAACAAATCATCCAGTCGCGTAAGATCCAAAGAGTTTTATAACGGTAGCAACTCGAGAGCTGGCGATCACAGTGATTTGGTCCGCGAGCCTGGAATGGTTTGGGTCAGTACATGTCCCTGTAGATCTCCTGCAGAAGCGGGTGTAGCGACGTCTCGGACTCTGTCTTCTTGATCTTCTGCACCAGGTGAGCGTTCTCCGTCACCAGTTGCCGAAGGTCCGCCAGCTTCTGCAGGAGTTTGGGGAAGATGAAGCCAGCGTCGGGGTGATTGAGCGTCAGGTGATGATTGAGGGCCTGGAGGATGTTGTCCTGGATCTCCTCCACCTGATGGACGTTCATGAGTCCTGGACGATCTACGCTCAAGGAAACATGCACAAACCACTTTTATTTGTGGGTCATTTCTCTTACTACAGTTCCAGTTATGAAACTCAAACACCCAGATTACTCGCTTAAGTACTTAACTGACCCTAAAAAACACACCAATGATCCCAAAAAATGCCCAGAAACTCTTATTGTGCGTTCACACCAAGCGTCTGGCGCAAGTTTAAAGTAAATGTAAAGACGTGTTTGCGCGCGTCTAGAGGTCCTGCGGTGCAAATGAGGCGTTTATTTGGTGCATTCACATGAAAGTTCATTTCAAACCCTGCCCATAAAGTCTCAAAAACCTCCAATATGCACTCAAATATATGTTCATATCCCGGACGAGCCCCCATTTGTTACGTCCCGTGGCTCAAAAGGGACGCAACAAAATTGGGACACACGAGAAAGCTTAACTTTTAAAGAAATTATTTATTAACACAAAAGAAATTATACAAAACTGTGTAATGTAGCAGTCAGATATCAGTAGTGTCATGCTAGGTGAATGTGCGGAAATGTAATGTGCTGTAGTGTCGTGATGCATGCAAAAGAAACAATAATCAAAGCAATAGAATCAAATAGGTCGCCCGCCGTCTGCCACTTTGTCTTGCTTCTCTTAAAAGGGAAAAAGGGAAGTTGGCCGCAGGTGTCCCCAATGCAATCAGGGAGAGGGCGGAAAAATCCATCCAAAACAGATGAAACCCACAATAAAGACGCAGGGCGTCACACCCCCACAGACATCAACCTGCCCCTCAAAACAGCCCGATCTCACGCAAGTCGCCGAAAGCTCACCTCCACACAGGATGATGGCGGCCACGAACAGGGCTAGGTCGCTGTCGTCCAGCTCGAGAGCGTTAAGCTTCACCGCAAACTCGAACTTCGGCTCCATGATCTCGCTGAAGGGTTTGCGAAGACTGCGGAGGAACTCCCTCGTCACGAAGGCCCGGCCGTTCGCCACCAGCAGCCCGTCCTTATTCATGAGCGACGGCAGCATGGCGAAGATCGCCTCGTGGACGCCGTACTTCAACAGCGTCACCTGGGGAGAAAAGGCAAGAGCTGAGAAAACTCACAAAATGGAATTTCGTTCATATGTCGTTCGATGACGTCATGCACATGTGATTACGTGTCGAGTCTGTAGTGTTTTATCGCCATCTACTGGCCTGGCAGCAGAATACCGCGTTTTTAGTAGTTTTCGTGGATCAGGGATCGTTTTGACAATGGTGTCGGAAAAACTTTTCAGTTAAGCACACCGTTGTCGTGTAATCGTACCCCAAGGCTGTAGGGGACGATTTCGCCTAGGTTTAACGAAAAAAGTAGTTTTCATGAATTACACCTCATGTCCTGATTCCGTTACCTGGTCATTCAGGAAAAGGTCGACGAATCCCGGGATGCTTTTGGAGAACTCGGTGAGTTCTCGTACGGTTTCCACGGTCGTGCATTGGCAGCGGTAAAACACGTGCACGCCGATCTCCTTATTGGGCGGAGCTCCGTTAATCACCTGATTCCAGACCAGCCCGTTTTCCGCCTGCCACAGCGAGTCCATGTCATGAATGACAAACGGCTGAAGGACACACACAGAGAAACCAGTTTGTTTTCTCGAGCATCTCTATTGACAATGATTTTAAAGGGATAGTTCACCCAAAAATTAATTGTTGAATGAAGTCGTTATTTTGTAAGTCGTAAAGTATTCTCGTCGCTTCATAATATTAAGGTTGGACCACCGCAGTCACTTGGACTATTCTAACTACGTCTTTCTGGGCCTTCAAAGTGTTCAAATATCTTAGTTTGTCTGCCGAAGGTCTTACGACATGAGGGCGAGTAATTACTGACAGAGTTTTCATGTTTGGGTGAACTATCCCTTTAACGTTTGGCGTTCCTCGTAGGGTTACCGGGCTTGCGTCGGTCTTCCCCGTCAGGATGTTGCGAGCTTTCTTCTTGGTCATGTTGAGATTCCTCAGGTAGGCGTTGTTGACCCGTTTGGCGAGAGACTTCAGATCTGAACCGCTGGAGGTCTGGGAGCTCTTTTCCCCCGCCAACATCCCCGCGACTAGCTTACGCTTCTCCGCCTCCGGCATCCGTCCATATCGGATCGCTACGAACGCAGAATCACAGTCAACACCGAAGAAGTCACATTTTTTTGTCTGTTGTCGTTTCGCTTACCGTCATGAGACATCCCGAGCACCAGGCACTTTTGAAATCGACAGAACTGGCATTTATTACGACTTTTCTTTTGGATCTTACAGCTGCGGTCACATTTATCATATTCCAACTTCATTCGAATGGTCCTCCGGAAGAACCCCTGCGAGACACATAATACTTTTACTCAAGTGTGGTTTCCAGGTACTCTTTGCACCTCGGTGACCTCTGACCTTGCAGCCCTCACAGGCATGAACGCCGTAGTGGAATCCCGAGGCTCGGTCACCGCAGATTCGGCACTCCACGTTAAGCCCCGCCCCCTCGTCTCGCCCCCGCAGGAGCTGCTCTGACAGAGGCGACGCTTTGCATAGATCTACACACACACACACACACACACAACTGCATTTCTATGCGAGAATCAAACACTACGTGTAACTTCACGTGTGCGAAAGTAATCACCCCCCCCCATAACCACCATCATTATCCTCACCTGTGGAGGTTGCTGTAGGATCAGGACTGGTTGTAGAACGGCTTGTGTTGTTTTGCTCTTCCAGTTCGTTCGCCTTGTGTCGGTTCGTCTCCCAGTTAAGCTCCTCCCCCTGAGGCTCCTCCCTCACATCCAGCTCCGGGTTAAACTCCGCCCCTCCTCCAAGTTCATAAAGCACATCCTCAAATCGTTCGTCATCAGCCCCCTCCCCCTGGCTAATGCAGGGGGAGGAGTCTTCATTCGCCACACAGACTCCGCCCACCGCCCCGGGATCTCTGGGTAATCTGCTCCTCTCGGCCACAAAGGTCGAGTCTCTTCCGTCCATCTCCGGAGATTCAAACATGCTCATGAGCCGCCGCGGTCATAACAGCATCTGTGAGGGACAAACACGTCACAGACACGCTAAAAACTGGACAACACACGTTTAATTTCTGCGCTTCTAAGACTTTATGCTAATGATGAAATGGTTTGTTGAGCACAGTCTTCGCATGTTTCCTATTGAAACAAGATTTCTTGGCACTCGAATTTAATTTCTTTAACTTCTGTCTGGAAAAAAACGACAAACTTTTACTATACAAGTATAAATAAGTAATGTTAATATTATTCCCTAATGCGCTTTTATGTGTACAGGGTCCAAACACTTTATTTTACAGTGTCCTTGTTACAAATGTTACATGTACTTACCGTAGTAATGACAGTAAATTATTCATAATTACATGCAACTGAGCCTCAAACAAACCCAAACCCTACCCAGACAGCAAACTGACATTGAATCAACGTGGAAACGACGTCTCTCATGACATTGAACAAAACGTTGATTTTGCTCATCGAATTAACGTTGAACCAACGTAAGACGCGGCATTCTTCAAAGCTAAATGAAAATCGAAAATTGGTTTGCTTTCATAACGTTCAAACAACGCGTTGATTTCAAGTTGATTTTCCGTTAGTTTTGAAAGAATGACGCGTCTGACGTTGGTTCAACGTTAATTCGATGAGCAAAACAATGTCAGATCAACGTTGTTTCGATGTCATGCTTCTACGTTGATTCAATGTCAGTTTGCTATCTGGGTATAGAAAGCACATGCAGTGCTTAATATGTAAACACACTGTAAAACTGACATCTTAAAATAAAGTGTAACCGTCTTTTGTACTTTAAGTTGTTCTTTAGTTTCATGAAGTAAAATTGTCTGAAGAGTGTGTGTGTGTGTATTCGAGGAACAGTTGAAATAACACAACACTGATTTGACAGCTGTATCATGTTCAGAAGACACCAGAAACCTGTGGTACGCCCACCCCCGACCGACTGACACACTGCATTCTGGGAACTAACACACACACACACCAGCTGCAGAGACATGAAACTTCTGCGACTGAACCAAAACCAAAGCAAAGCCCAAATGTTCATAGACTATCTTCAGACCTCTGACACACACACACACACAGACGAAAGCTCGTGAGTGAGTTTCTCAGGATCAGTTTCATCAGAAACAAACAATGAAAGCGTCAGAATGAAGAGCAGAGGTCAGTCAGGCCCAGCACTGGAGCGGCTGCAGGCCCAACAATACGCCTCTCACTGGAGCTCAACACATTTCACAACTAAGTCAGTGAACTTTCACATACGCCGCACACAGACAAACATCATATCCCGCTCTCACTCTCGCTAAAGCTTCACATGGTGCGTCGTGATTGGTCAGAAGATTGTGATGTGGGTCAGTGTGTGTGTGCTTCAAACACACAGCAGATTTCCTCAAGAGCTTCATTTCAATAGCAGCGCGAGGTCAAAGGTCACCGTGACGCACGCAACATGCTAACCTGCTACGCATGCTATTCCTGCAGTGTAGTAATAACTTATTTAAATGCAAGTCATTTATTAAACACAAAATACTTAGTGTGCATTCTGCTCAATGTATGACCTTTTGACCCCTATAATGTGAAGAGCATATGACCTTTGACCTCTTATAAAAAGCCCAAACCACCAAACAGGTCAGACCTGTGAGAGCAGAGGATCATGGGACTGGAAGCAAGCACTTAAAGAGGTTAAAGAAGTCCCCATGGCAACAGAAGCGCTGATGTCACTTCCTTACCGGCGTGAGTTTAACGAGTCAATCAGAAGAGTGACTCTGATTGACAGACGCTAGTTAGACTTCAACATATCCTTCGCTAAAGTGCCAGGATCAAATCAAACACCTGAAATAACGTACAAAATTCACAAACATTGTTTCCAAAAAGTTGCAAGCAAACGTAGAAGTGTTTAAAAACTCGTAAAACTAATTATTTTAAAGCAATCTATTGCGAATGACAAATCAAAACCTCAATTATAACTAATAATAATAAAAATAAAAGCATGTACAGAATAAATACAGTATATTTTAGCATATTAAAACGTACGAGACTCGATTACGTCATTCGCAGTGCTTAATGGAAGTACGCAGGCGCTGCAGTTTCCAAGGTAACAGCGACTTCTCTGATTGGCTAATTTCTTCTTCAGGCCCCGATTTTTTCAATTTCGGTTTACATTTACATTACGCAATCATTTAGGGAAAGTTCGCTTTGGCGTACTGTTTTAAAACTCCCGGAAATGGGCTTAGATTACGTCTATTTTGTTTTCTGCCTGCGGAAACTACGAGTGAAACACCACTTCCTGGTTGCGTATCAGGCATCGCCACCTTGAGGAATAAAGGTGAATTGCACGTAAGATTCAATTATTGTTGTGCAGAAACATATACTTGCACTGGTCGTTAGCGAATGGGGACACAGGCATTCTTCATTACGTTTAGGGTCCTGAAGGACTACTACAGAACATCAAGTATAAACACCATCAAAGTGAAACTAAAAAAAAACAACAACATAGAACTACAAAAATTACATTTTCTACACATTTTTTACAATCCAGCACAAACATTTTCAACCTTCCAAATCCCTTCAAACTTTTCCAGAGAATAGAAAATACAATCATGACTCTCTCTAAGAGAGAGAGAGAGAGAGAGAGAGAGAGAGAGAGAGAGAGGGGAAAGAAGAGAAGTGTGTGTTCAATAACCACACCTGAGATGAACAGTACCGACACACACTTCATCATTTCTCACAGACGTGTTGTTCCTAGATGTTCGTCATATACAGAGCCGATGATGTGTTAATATTAAGCGGCAGGTCGTGACCTTTCAGGGTCAACGAACGGGTCCCACCACAAACATCTCAAAGTTCACATCAACATATTATGTTTTCGAGTATGAGAGTGGGCGACTACCTGGCCTCGATGGCTTTTTACATAATGTTGAACCTGTGATGAATGAAGCCCTTCACTCTGATTTCCAGTGAGTGTTTATCAGGTTAGTAAATAAACACTGTGTGCGAGTGTGTCGCAAGAGCACAGATCGTCCCCAAATCACCTTTCCCCAACAAACACCACATCTATCTATCTATCTATCTATCTATCTATCTATCTATCTATCTATCTATCTATCTATCTATCTATCTATCTGTCTGTCTGTCTGTCTGTCTGTCTGTCTGTCTGTGGTGTGTGTTTGTATGGATGAACCATGAGTCTGAATAAAGGAATCTATCTATCTATCTATCTATCTATCTATCTATCTATCTATCTATCTATCTATCTATCATTTCTTATCTATCTATCCATCAATTCTTATCTATCTATCTATCTATCTATCTATCTATCTATCTATCTATCTATCTATCATCTATCTATCATTTCTTATCTATCTATCCATCAATTCTTATCTATCTATCTATCTATCTATCTATCTATCTATCTATCTATCTATCTATCTATCTATCTATCATCTATCTATCTATCATCAGGTCTTTAATTCTTCGCGCGATCTGTCAACACACAACTCTATTTGCAACTTTATATCTGCGCATAAACTTCTCGTTCTCTCTCAGTAAATAACCCATCAGAGTCTCATATGACTCCGCTCCACATGACAGAAACACACGAACACAAACTTACGAGACTTTGTTTTACCGCGTCAGAATAACGAAGCTGTATCCCGAAAGTGTATTCCTTCCCTACGCGTTATTTTCCAGAGGGATCAGTGAGGATTCGTTAAATGTGTCATGTTTACCGGGACGCGCTTCATCAAACGGGAACGGGAGTCCCGACGGAGCGAGCGCTCCGGATCACACGCGTCACGGCGATGACGTCACAGCGTCTCGTTTCATTTAACCCTGTACGAACCGTGTGTGTTTGTGAGTGTACGTGAATATCATTCACATATGCTGCATATTGTGTAGATGTCCTTTTAATATCTGTTGTTCTTTAACTTCAAAACAAACAAGATGCACTTACTTCGAGTTGATCCGCGCTCACTTCCGGTCATCGCCAACAGATGGCGCTGTTCGCCACTTAAAAAAAAAAAAAAACACAGACAAAAACTGAAGTTCCATCCATAGACTGTAAATTAAGTTCTGTTCAAACTTAAAAGTTGAGAGAATTTAAAATTAAAATTAAATTAAATGTTTAGTTTCAGTATCCAGATAATTATGTAAACGACCGAAACGCATTATTCTCACATGTGAGACGTTACTGTACTACTTGACGTTAACGCGAATGAAATACTGCTTGTTGAGACAATGGATAATACTGAATAAAACACTTTCAAGACTCACATATTTAGTTTTTTTTATAATCATTTATTCTCTTTCAAGACAGTGAGCGAGAGATAAAGATCAGTTCTACACAAGCACAGCATCTTCTGCTGACACAGGAAACAGGAAGTAAAACCACAAGTTTCAAAAGCAAAAACAGCCCGATTCTGCCAGACAACAATAATAACGAAACACAAGTATATTTCAGTAATGATTACGGCTCTGAATCATTCACAGTCAGCTAAGTTTGCCATGTCAGGTCATTTTTCTGTCAGGTTTATCACTGTCAGGTTTATTCAGCGTCAAGGTCGTTCGGCTCTGTGTTTTCATTGTTCCCACAGTCCATATTCTCGCCACTTCTGTTATCTTCATATTCAAGGTTGTTCTGTTTGTCTTTCGTTGGAGGTCTCGATTCGGTCTCACTGACGGAGGGGACGCGGACCGGAGGGGCGAGAAGATTACCGGTGGACGCTCTCCTTTCTTTAACAAAAATAGAAATCAACACATTTTTTTGTTGCATTCAAAACGCATAAACATATAAACACACAAACCTCCAGGGCCAATGGGGTGCATCAGGCGGTTCATCTGAACGTTCCAGTGTTTAACACTCGTGCTGGCCTGGCGAAGTTTACGCTGGGCGGCCTGTGGACGACATGTTCATGAGTGTGGACACAGCTAACAGAAGGGTCCTAAAGGCCTTTTCGCACACCAACAACGATAACTAACTATATTAGTGTTCACACCAGCGGCCGATAATTATAATAACTATATTAGCGTTCATGCCAGCATACGATAACTCAAACAACAACTATATTAGTGGTCATCCCAGCACATGAAAACTATAACGATAACTATACTGTATTAGTGTTCACCCCAGCGGACGATAACTATAACGATAACTATATTAGTGTCCACCCCAGCGGACGATAACTATAACGATAACTATATTAGTGTCCACCCCAGCGGACGATAACTATAACGATAACTATATTAGTGTCCACCCCAGCGGACGATAACTATAACGATAACTATATTAGTGTTCACACCAGCGGACGATAACTACAACGATAACTATATTAGTGTTCACCCCAGCGGACGATAACTATAACGATAACTATATTAGTGTTCACACCAGCGGACGATAACTATAACGATAACTATATAAGTGTTCACACCAGCGGACGATAACTATAACGATAACTATATTAGTGTTCACCCCAGCGGACGATAACTATAACGATAACTATATTAGCGTTCACACCAGCGGACGATAACTATAACGATAACTATAACGATAACTATATTAGTGTTCACACCAGCGGACGATAACTATAACGATAACTATATTAGTGTTCACACCAGCAGACGATAACTATAACGATAACTATATTAGTGTTCACCCCAGCAGACGATAACTATAACGATAACTATATTAGTGTTCACACCAGCGGACGATAACTATAACGATAACTATAACGATAACTATATTAGTGTTCACACCAGCGGACGATAACTATAACGATAACTATATTAGTGTTCACCCCAGCGGACGATAACTGTAACGATAACTATATTAGCGTTCACACCAGCGGACGATAACTATAACGATAACGATAACTATAACGATAACTATATTAGTGTTCACACCAGCGGACGATAACTATAACGATAACTATATTAGTGTTCACCCCAGCGGACGATAACTATAACGATGACTATATTAGTGTTCACACCAGCGGACGATAACTATAACGATAACTATATTAGCGTTCACACCAGCGGACGATAACTATAACGATAACTATATTAGTGTTCACCCCAGCGGACGATAAGTATAACGATGACTATATTAGTGTTCACACCAGCGGACGATAACTATAACGATAGCTATATTAGTGTTCACACCAGCAGACGATAACTATAATGATAACTATATTAGCGTTCACACCAGCGGACGATAACTATAACGATAACTATATTAGTGTTCACACCAGCAGACGATAACTATAACGATAACTATATTAGCGTTCACACCAGCGGACGATAACTATAACGATAACTATATTAGCGTTCACACCAGCGGACGATAACTATAACGATAACTATATTAGCGTTCACACCAGCGGACGATAACTATAACGATAACTATATTATCGTTCACGCCAGCACATGATAACTATAACGATAACTATATTAGTGTTCACACCAGCGGACGATAACTATAACGATAACTATATTAGCGTTCACACCAGCGGACGATAACTATAACGATAACTATATTAGTGTTCACACCAGCGGACGATAACTATAACAATAACTATATTAGTGTTCACACCAGCGGACGATAACTATAACGATAACTATTATCGTTCACGCCAGCACATAACTATAACGATAACTATATTAGTGTTCACACCAGCGGACGATAACTATAACAATAACTATATTAGTGTTCACCCCAGCGGACGATAACTATAACGATAACTATATTAGCGTTCACACCGGCGGACGATAACTATAACGATAACTATATTAGTGTTCACACCAGAGGACGATAACTATAACGATAACTATATTAGTGTTCACACCAGCAGACGATAACTATAACGATACTATATTAGCACATGATAACTATAACGATAACTATATTAGTGTTCACACCAGCGGACGATAACTATAACGATAACTAGATTAGCGTTCACACCAGCGGACAATAACTATAACGATAACTATATTAGTGTTCACACCAGCAGACGATAACTATAACGATACTATATTAGCACATGATAACTATAACGATAACTATATTAGCGTTCACACCAGCGGACGATAACTATAACGATAACTATATTAGCGTTCACACCAGCGGACAATAACTATAACTATATTAGCATCCACACAAACGAACAATAGTTATAACGATAAATATAACTATAACTATATTAGCACCCACATCAGCAGACGATAACTATAACGACAACTATATTTGAATCCAAACAAACAGACTTATATACTATATATTTTATTCTTTGTATCATTATAGTTGGTGTGGACGAACCTCAAGAATGTTTTGCAAACACTGACATTACATTTTATTTCTGAATGTTCTTTGAACGTTCAAAATGGCTTTGGAATTTTTTTGGTTGCCCAAACGTTGAGAGAATTTTGCAAACATTCTGGGAACGTTACTTTTGAATGTTCTCTGAACGTGTTGAAACAAGCAGTGACATTTAAAAACGTCAGGCGAACATTCAACAGTTCCATGAACATTTTTGTTCTAAAGAACATTAAAGACCAGAATAACTTTGAGAGAACCTTCCCAGAAGCTGTGCAGCTAACGCTTTGGGAACGCTCCCCGGTAGTGAGGAACACGTGATGAACTCAAGCTCACCACGATGTCCTGGTCCACTCTGCGTCGACTAGCCCGCACTTTCTCGAGTTGCTGCTGAGCCTCGTCCAGATCCTGGGATTTCTTGTCCATCTCCTGCTTGAGCTCCTGCTTCTCGCGCTGGGTTTGCTGGAGCTGCTCCTCCTGCTCCTCCTGCAGCGCTAGCAGCGACTTCACCTTCTCCTCCTCCTCCGCCAGCAGCCTGGAAACACCAGCAGCACTGTCAGGCTAAACGCAAACACTAAACTAAACACCAGCGCTAACCTAAACACAGAGCTAAACCTAAGCACTAGAAATATAAATGATAACAGCTAAACACCAGAACCACTGTAGGGCTAAACGCTAGCATTAAAATAAACACAGAAACATGTCAAATTAAACAGAGCAAAACCTAAGCTCTAGAAATATCAATGGTAACAGCTAAACCAGAAACATCTGCTAACCGAGATAAATAACAGAAATATCACAGCTAACAACAGAAATTTTAATGTCTGTTAACACAGATAAATATCAGAAATAGCTCTACTAGCATAGATAAACACAAGAAAAAAATATTATTACTGCTAACACAGCTAAATACCGTAAACATCAATGTTAACATAGATAAGCTAGCAGCAGAAATATCACTGCTAACACAGCTAACAACGGAAATGTCAACATCTGTTAGCACAGCTAAACACCAGAATTACCAATACTAGCATAAACACCAGAATAAATATTAATGTTAACACAGATAAACACCAGAAAAATCTATGTCTGTTAGCACAGCTAAAAAACCCAGAAATATCAATACTAGCATAAACACCTGAAATATCACTGCGAACACAGCTAATCGCTGGAAATATCAAAAGCTAAACACCTGAATCATCACTGCTAGCATAGATACACACTATAAATACCACTGCTAACACAGCTAAATGCCAGAAATATCACTGCTAGGCTAGCATAGATAAACACCTGAAAATATTACTGCTAACAGCTAAATGCCAGAAATATTACTGCTAGGCTAGCATAGATACACCGGAAATATCACTGCTAACACAGCTAAATGCCAAAAATATTACTGCTAGGCTAGCATAGATAAACACCGGAAATATCACTGCTAACAGCTAAATGCCAGAAATATTACTGCTAGGCTAGCATAGATACACCGGAAATATCACTGCTAACACAGCTAAATGCCAAAAATATTACTGCTAGGCTAGCATAGATAAACACCGGAAATATCACTGCTAACACAGCTAAATGCCAAAAATATTACTGCTAGGCTAGCATAGATAAACACCAGAAATATCACTGCTAACAGCTAAATGCCAGAAATATTACTGCTAGGCTAGCATAGATAAACACCTGAAAATATCACTGCTATTACAGCCAAATGCTACAAATTTAAAAGCTAACATCAATGTGTGTAGCAAAAACGAAACATCAGTGGTCATACTGAACACCAAAGATAACGGCTCTTTATCAGCAACACGTGTAAAACAGCGTTTAAACTGAAAACTAGCGCTAAAAAATTCCACTTGAGCACTTGTTACGCTGTGTTAATTTACTCAGGCGTTAAGAAGAGAAACGAAGTGTTAAATGTCAGCAGTTATGCTTAACTTTTGTTTAGTCAAGTAAAACAACGACTAAGGTTGTAAATCAGTGTCTCACAAACTAGTGGTGATGATGTGGTAAAAACTGTTGAACACACACGTCAGCAGCATTTGTGCAGCGTTAATCGAGACCAAAACAAAGCTAAGCTGACAGGATGCGTTACGTATGTACTATGTATAACTTATGTATAACTGTGTGTCTTATTTATTATTATTCAGACGTGGACTAAATGTGTCCAAACCTGCTTTGGCGACTTAATTAAAGACAAAAAATAATTTATAAATAAAGTAAAAGATATATATATATATATATGAAGAGTTCAGATGCAAAAGCCTCTAAATGCCATTTGAAATTTTCTTCTAGAATGGTCATTTTTATCAAACTTGTATATTTAAGTTCAGTAATTTCACTTAAATGACAATTAATAGGTAATTATCATTGCCATTTAAGTGGAATTACTGAACTTAAATATACAAGCTTGATCAAAATTAGCATTTTAGAAGAAAATTTCAAATGGCACTTAGAGGCTTTTGCATCTGAACTCTTCATATATTTCTTTTTTTAAAGGTAATTTTAATATAAATAAAGAAAATCAATAAAATACTTAATTTATGTTTAATGTAATAAATATAATTATATAATACTTTAAATTATTAATTTATAATACATATATAAATATCTAAATATATGCAAAAAAAATAAAAATAAATACATCTATAACTATATTTAAATAAAAACAACACGTCCCTCGATACGCGCTCATTTACATACAGGTATAAAACTATTTAAATATAAACGATAGCGGCCTACAGGTTAATTTACATTAATATTTATGATGCGTGAACGTTAGAAACGTTAGAAAAACGTCTAAAGTCTAGATCTGTACGTTATCTACATCTCATTTGCATAAATATATTAAATGAAAATGTGTGTGTGCATTTGTGGGTTTTTAAGTGTGAGGGCGGCGCTTCCTTTGAGAGTCACTCACAACCTTTCTGTCTCTCTCTCTCTCTCTCTCTCTCTCTCTGTATGTCTCTCTGGTGTGTGTGTGTGTGTGTGTGTGTGTGTGTGTGCACCTGGCCTGTGTGTATCTGTACGTCTCTTCTTCTTGTCTCGCTCTGATCTGTTGCTCGAGAGCTTCTTGCAGTCTGTGATGGAGATCTTCCAGTTCTCTAATTCTCCGTCGCTGATGTTCGGCCTCCAGATCGCGAACCGCCACCTCCGCTCGAAGATTCGCACGTGCCTGACACACACACACACACACACACACACACAAGCTTGAGTTCAGTTTCACTGTTCGTAAAGGACTTCCTTGTTTGTTCTTTTGATGCAGTTTTTCCCACTTGCAGTGTTACTGTACCTTTAAATATCACATGTGTTTATAAATGACCTCTGTTCTGTCCTTTATCATGTCATGTGTTCATTTGTGCGGGTCATTATGCTAATGAGCCCCTGCTTGAGATGTCAATCTCTTCGAGTCGTATTTTACACTGTTGATGCAGTTTTCCCCACTTACAGTGTTTCAGTTGTATAAGAATAATTGTTTTTGCTACTGTACCTTTAAGACTTAAAGGCACAGTACCGCCTCCCCATGAAGTCTAATGAACGCGATGGAAACTAAACAATGAAATTACACATTCAATTTCAAATCGGCGCCATATTAGGACTTTGGCGGCTTCAGTTTCCACCAATGGAAGAGAACGAAGGGGCGTCGTCCATCTTTTTTAACAGTCTCAGGTCTGTACACGGTTTCCCCGATTCTTCTACTCTCGTGAGTTCTGGGGAACTGAGTTATGGACGTGTGGGGTCCTTCAGGAGAAACACTGGTGTAGACGTTCCCACATCTCGATCCCTTGAAAGGGTACGCCTCAGTTACGACTAGTGCTGTTGGAACGAATTCCGAAATTCGAATATAATTCGAATATATATAAAAAAAAAAAATCAATACTATTCGAATGCTAAAGTTACTATTCGAATATTGCTTTTATTTATATTTAAAAATAAATATATACTTCCGAAGTGACCAGGTGTAAACGGCCCCTTATCGCTCTCTTATTAACAATAGGAGAGCGCGGGACTAGCTTTCGCGTGGCACATTCGCAAGGTCTCGTTCACTCCCTCTCTGCCATGCACGCGCCGCGCGCTATGTATGTTATGCGCGGATTCCGGGAGATTTTAACTAATTTGCGGCGATCAATATGCGGGAGACTCCCGAAACTTCCGACGCGATATGACGATCACATCACCTCAGATCTGAGCCCCTATTCATCAAGCCAACGCGCCGCGATCTATCGCAAATCAAAGTGAAAGTAAGACGCTTAACACGACCATCTTCATTAAAAGTAAAGAAATGAAATATTACCAGTTCTGTTGCCGCTCTCCCTTATTGCTGTCTTTGCTGATTTTGAAATTAGCCGATGATCAATAAAATGCAGCTCAAATCTGTTGCTTTCGGTGACGTGCACCGTACATCTGTATATTGCGCGGGGATTGAAGATCGGATTCATATCTGTTTTGCAAAAACACATTTATGTGAGGAGGTGTAAATGGAATCGTTTTGATAAATCAGAGCTATCCGATCTGTGTAAACAGCCCCTAAATGTTTATTGTAGTAATGTTAGATGTCCCTCTAGTGGGCCGAACGTGTAACAACAACCACAGGCTGTAGTGGCATTGACGATCCATAAAAATGTGTAACGTCGTAAATATTAATAATAGGATAAATTTGAGCATTTAATATTCGAATATTACATAAAATAAGGAATGGAATTCGAATAGTATTATAGAGGAAGATTGACAGCCCTAGTTACGACTGTAGCCTCGTTTTCCTGAAGAGGGAACGAGACGTTGTGTCGGCGTGTCAGTGCTTCGACCTATCAGAAGCTGACGATGTTTGTTCTGGGTGCGCTTTATAGTGTCACCCGCCTAGACACCGTTCCCAACCCGTCAATCTCGACGCGACGCCTCGCTCCCTCTTCAGGTGGAGTGATGTGCAGCGCGCGGGTGTACCTCCTGCGCCTGCGCGAGCTGCTTCTCCAGGGCGCTCTGCAGCTCCTCCTGCTGCCTGCTCCTCCTCTGCTCCTCCTCTTTCTGAGAGACTCGTGTCTGTATCTGCGCCTCCTTGAGCAGCTTGAGCTCCACCCGCTGCTCCTCGCGCTCCTCCTGAAGCTCCTGCAGACGCCGGGTCTCCTCCACCCGCAGCGAGCGCCTCCTCTCTCGCTCCTCGCGCTGGTCCCGGCGTCGAGCCTTCAGCTCCTCGTGGAGAGACGTCTGGCCCGACGCAGACAAACGCTGAGCCGTCGCCATCGCTGACGGAGAGAGGGAACTCGTATATAAATTAGAGCCAGACCGATTTATCGGCCGATATTAGGCATTTTCCAAACTATCGGTATCGGCAGTTATAATGGCCGATAGATGAATATTTCAAAAAATAAAGTAAAAATGGACGAAACACGCTTCAACCATGTCATGAGTGTTGGAGTTGTGTAGTTTGTCCACCAGAGGGCGCTCTACACCGTCCCTGTCGGCAACACTCGTGTATAACGCGGCACACATCCGCGTAGCTTACGCGGCAATGTAGGGACTAATTATTATTTTATTTATTATATTTTGATGTTCCTCTGTTGTGACGATAAAAGACGATTTCTTTTAAAATGCATTATAATATTATTTTAATTAAAACTCATTAATAACTACAAATAACTAACGTTGGGGAAATCTGTTAATGTTTTGTTGCGCGTTTCTGGAAAAAATAAAATAAAGTAAATTATCGGCCGATATATCGGATTTTAAAACCGACAAATATTTGTATCGGTATCGGCCTTCAAAATCCTTTATCGGTCGGGCTCTAATATAAATATATAGCACACTTACAGGATCACTGAGGGAGACACGGGACTATTACAATTAACTCAACCAATCAAATTCACTGAGGTTTATGTATATATATATGAAGAGTTCAGATGCAAAAGCCTCTAAATGCCATTTGAAATTTTCTTCTTTAATGATGATTTTTATCAAGCTTGTATATTTAAGTTCAGTAATTTCACTTAAATAACAATTAATAGGTAATTATCATTGCCATTTAAGTGAAATCACTGAACTTAAATATACAAGCTTGATAAAAATGATCATTCTAGAAGAAAATTTCAAATGGCACTTTTGCATCTGAACTCTTCATATATATATATATATATTGTCAAACCAAAAGACACCTTCAACATTTCTCACATTGCCACAGTTTATTGGCTATAGTGTGGTGATAAATATGAACTCGGTTGATATGTGACTGGTTTCGGTCGTCCTTCTGTTACGCTGGGATATTCACACCACAAGATATTCGGGCCGATTTCTCCCCCGTCGACAATCCTACATTCAACATGTTAAATATTGAAGTCCTGATGTGTGTGGGAAAAGGATAAACGGGGTTTATACATGTATATGTAGTGTAATTAAGTTTTGATATGTGATGAATCTTGTTTGTTTAAAAGATGTTTAGATATTGAGAGAATGTGAAATCCGACCTGTGATCCACTCCTGTCTCTGTCTGGAGTCCGGCGCGCTGATCTCGAAGGTCTTGTTGAGCGTCTTCACACAGAACATGCATCTCTTCCCGTCCCGGTCCGACAGCACCTGTCAATCACAGACGATGATTGACAGCTGTTGTTTTTAAACGAACTGGCATACACAAGTGCGTTGGTGACGGTGCGTGCACACTAGTTCAGTCCAGTTCTCGAGCGCAAGTGTTAAGCTCAACTTAATGGCCAGTGTGGGTCACAGTGCTGTTTATGATCCGCTGGCCGTACCTCCACACAGCAGTTGTGGTCCATCTCGATGACGCCCTTACACTCCCTGCAGTCCTCGCTGGTGTAGTACGAGAGGGACCCGGGCTTCAGGCAGAACCAGCGCTCGGTCCAGTTCCTGCGCAGGTGTCCCTTCTTCCACAGGTAGCCCTGAAAACACACAGGGACAACTTGACGTTACCAAGACAACATAAATTGTCATAAATATGTCTAATAAAGAGCCTAAGTCCCGCCCCTCCGCTTCCGGCTCATGGGACCTTATTTCGGAAAAAATATGAATGGTAGTCAATGGCGAGAGACAACTTATCTTTTTATTCGGTCTGAACTTTCCCCTTTATTACACATATGATGTTTGTCAATTTAAAAGATAATTCTGAAAGTCAAAAACGTCACAGTTTGTCTTAAAACAGAAGAGTAACATTTAGTTTTATGTGAAAATCGCTCAATGAACTACATCTCCCAGGAAGCGAAACGAGATCCGCTGCTCGTGTGTGTGTGTGCAGTCTGGTACAAAACACTCGTAACGTTACGATTATAACGTAAGACTGTAGAAACAATGACAGACGTTAGCCTCAGTAAAGTTAGCTTCATTCATTGAGAGAAAATGTGCGCCTTTGGGATTTGTAGTCTTTGTAATGACGTATTTTTACAGTCTTATACCTCAACGGTTTCACATCAAACTGCGACTTTCTTTACGTTAAAATGTATGTTTTAAATTGACAAACATCATGTGTAATTCAGGGCACAATTCAAACCAGATCAAAATATTTGTTGTCTCTCGCCATTGACTACCATACAATATTTTTCTGAAATAAGGTCCCATGGTGGTCGACCGGAAGGGGAGGGGCTTAGGCTCTCTATGACAGCCAATGTCAAAACCAACCACATGACAGTCTAATGTAATGTTAACCCATAAAGCTAAGTGCTTTCTTTCTTATCAGCGCACCTCTTTCAGCACGTTCCCCACCATCTCCCGATACACCTTCTCCACGGCCATGGACAGGCTCTCGGCGTCGGCGTCCCGGCTAGCGGCCGCCGCGTTCACCAGCTCCAGGAAGGTCCACACGCTCAGGGCGTCGCGCGACGGCAGCTCCTCGAGCTCCACACAGCTCAGCTCCACCGTCATCACGCTACTCACCTTCCTCAGCAGGTACTGCGCCTGACAGCGGGAACACACACGTCACGTTACGTTACAAGTGATGTGTGATAATGAAAAACGTTTACATCTGACGCTGAATGGTTAACAATGCTAACTAAATACTTTTTTATTTTAATGTATATTTTTTTAGTGCTCTCAAATCAATTAATCGCGATTAATTGCATAAACGTAAAATTTTGTGTTATATAACACACACACACACACACATATATAAACACACGCGATTAATCGATTTGACAACACTAATATCTTTGCATCTATATACAGTAAGCTCATTTACATAGATATATAAATATTTCAATTATTATATATTTATATTGTTATTAAATATGTATTTAAATATATATAAAACATGTAATCGTAATTAGTAATCGTAATTAATCGCATCTAACAAGAAAGTTTGTAAATATGTGCACATATATATATAAAATCACGATTAATCGATAAGACAACATTAAAATAAATATATAATTATTAAATTTAATTTTTTTAATATTTATTTAAAATAAAAAACAAAAAACATTGAAACAACTATTAAATGTTTGTAAAAACGTTTTTAAAAAAAATCAACATTTTTGCATAAATATATATGAAAAATGGGTATATATTTTAAATATATTTACATTTTAACACTGAAAAAAAATGTTAAACACTGAAACGTTTAACGCTTCAAGGTTGTTAAAATTATAACAAAATACTTATACAGTACATAAGGTTAAAAAAATATATATATTTGTATATTTTTTGCATCTATATGAGCTCATTTACATAAATATATTCAAATGTAAATAATACATAACTTTATTTGAATAAAAATGTGTGTGTATGTGTGAGAGTGTGTAAAAAATATATAAATATGTGTATGTTAGAGATGTTTGTAACAAAATACTTATAAATCGATGGTGATAATTTTATCGAGATCTGTATCAAAATTAAGAAGTTTAAACGATGTCCCAATATCAATGTTGATTCAATTGGCAACAAAACTCAACAGTGATTCATCGTAAACACTGAAATGCAGACTGGGATCAGAATAATGTCAAGGGTCATGAATGAAAAAGTAAATAGAGTTTGTTTCGATTTCATGCCGATGGTCAAACATGCTAGCTGGTTTGTTGCTGCTAATGACGAGCAGAACCAGAGACGGGGATCAGCTCACCTCCTCCGGCACCAGAGCCAGAGGGTATCGGTCCTCCGCCAGGAAGTTGAAGAGACACCAGAGCCGGAGAGCGTCCTGATTGGTCAGAACCCGGGGCGTGTCGGGACGGTAGTTTTTCTTGGAACACAGAGTCCAGCAAAGCTCGTCGACTTCTTCTTTAACGAATGTCCCCTCCGTCACCTGACCACACAGCAAACCCAACACCATCTGGATTATTTCCTCAGGAAAATCAATGAGTTTCTCTATGTTTCTATGCAAAGTTGCGAATTTAAATTGGAATATCGCGTATATAATTTATACGCGAACAAAGAAACGTTTCCATCCCAGCAAGCAATTTTGCGTTTAAAAGACGTCTAACATTGATTTCTAAACACAGCGAATTTTGGGATAAACATCCGAGACATGTTGGACGTTCAGTGTTGGGGCGAACTCATTACAAGTAACTTGAGTTATGTAATCAGATTACTTTTTTAAGTAACTAGTAAAGAAACACATTACTTTTCAAATTTTAAACAAAATATCCGAGTTGATTTTTCAAACGAGTTACGCAAAAGTAACGTGACGCATTACTTCTCGAAAAAAGTAACGCAATTAGTTACTTTTTAAGAAACGCAATATTGTAAGGCATTACTTTTCCGAGTAACTTTCCCCAACACTGCTCGTGCGCCTCGGAGTGTGTGTTTGTGTTTCTCCACAGCCCTAAACACTTACTGGACTGATTTTGGGATAAACAAAGTTCATTCTGTGAATCGTAAGTCTCATGAGTGTTGAATGAGTGTGTGTTTGTGCTTCGGTACCTTGTCCAGTATGAACTGGTTGAGGTAAGGCATGTAACCCTGACTGGATACGGGACCGTCATCATCGTCGCTGAAGTGTCTCTCGAGGGCCGCCGGATCGTGAGGAATACGCAAAACACTGTGAAGGTTATGAGACAAAACCTGTGCACACACACACACACACACACACAGAGAGAGAGAGAGAGTCTGACTGCAGCTTTTGTGCGTCTAAAGCCACAGAGCGCGAGTCAGATTAACTAGAACAGCAGTTTCACACACACTTATAGTCATGATCGTGAACTATAGAGCGAAACTCCAGTCACTTTACACTCAGTGTGCACTTGAAAACACTAACGTACACAACCTTTGGATATAATAAAGAAAGGTGTTATTATAAGTACGGTAAATATTACATACAATACGGTTGATCCATCACTTCGTGGACATTCATAAAGTGAGATTTAGTACACTTCTGGATAGTTTGGTAAGTTCACAACGGAGACACACACACACATGCACAGTGAAACACCTGTCTCTCTCTAACGCACACACACACACACACATCTGTCTCACCTTGAGCTGTGATTTGGACACTTTGCCGCTGTCTTCGGTGTCCAGGGACGTGAAGGCGTACCAGATACTCTTCAGCAGAGCGGCTCTCAGCGCCATGATTCAGACCTGATGCTTTTACACTCTTATTTTCCCCTCTGCTCCACTCTTACTGCAAGTGCGTCCACATCCTGTGTGTGTGTGTGTGTGTGTGTGTGTGTTGAACCCTGGCGCCCCCTGTCTGTGGACCGCAGATCAACTAACACGAGTTTCTGACACACAAGGTGTGTTTACTAGGGCTGTGAGATTACTTTGGTCAGTATTGTTATTTAACATGATTACTCATTAAAAAATACATACATTTATTCAACATTTGTTGACAGACAGACAGACAGATATATAGATACACAGACAGACAGATATATAGATACAGACAGACAGATAGACAAATATATAGATAGACAGACAGACAGATAGACAGATATATAGATACAGATATATAGATAGACAGACAGACAGACAGATAGATATATAGATAGACAGACAGATAGACAGATATATAGATAGACAGACAGACAGATAGACAGATATATAGATAGACAGACAGACAGACAGATAGATAGATATATATATAGATAGACAGACAGATAGACAAATATATAGATAGACAGACAGACAGATAGACAGATATATAGATAGACAGACAGACAGACAGATAGATAGATATATATATAGATAGACAGACAGATAGACAAATATATAGATAGACAGACAGACAGATAGACAGATATATAGATGCAGATATATAGACAGACAGACAGATATATAGACAGATAGATAGATATATAGACAGATAGATAGATAGACAGACAGATAGACAGATATATAGATACAGATATATAGACAGACAGACAGATAGACAGACAGATATATATATAGATAGATAGACAGATATATAGATAGACAGACAGACAGATAGACAGATATATAGATACAGATATATAGACAGACAGACAGACAGACAGATAGACAGACAGACAGATATATAGACAGAGAGACAGACAGACAGACAGATATATAGATAGACAGACAGATAGACAGATATATAGATACAGATATATAGATAGACAGACAGACAGACAGACAGATAGACAGATATATAGACAGACAGACAGATATATAGACAGACAGACAGACAGATATATAGACAGACAGACAGATATATAGATACAGATATATAGACAGACAGACAGATAGACAGACAGACAGATATATAGACAGAGAGACAGACAGATATATAGATAGACAGACAGACAGACAGATAGACAGATATATAGACAGACAGACAGATATATAGACAGACAGACAGATAGACAGATATATAGACAGACAGACAGATATATAGATGCAGATATATATATAGACAGACAGACAGACAGATAGACAGATATATAGACAGACAGACAGATATATAGATGCAGATATATATATAGACAGACAGACAGACAGATAGACAGACAGACAGACAGACAGATATATAGATGCATATATATATACAGACAGACAGACAGACAGACAGATATATAGATGCATATATATATACAGACAGACAGACAGACAGACAGATAGATAGACAGACAGATAGAACGCTGAAACTACACGACAACAAAGCAGCATAATACTTTATACCAGGCCGTATACAGTACACACAGCCGTAACACACTGCACACACACACACACACACACACACACACACACACAGCACTGACAGACGCAGTGTCATCACACACCCGAACACACCTGGACACACACACACCTGTGGGAATGAGGCGATGGAATGATACGATCACCAGATGATTTCTGTCACACACAGAGATGTGTTAATCGTTGCTGAGTGTTTAGCGCTCAGGGCCGTGTGTGTGTGTGTGTGTGTGTGTGCGTGTGTGTGTGTTCTGCTGAGAGACGGTTAAACCTGATCCTCCTTCAAAGTCTCACAAACACACTTGTGTCTGAGCGTGGGCTGTGCTTCATACCGTAATAACGATTATGAGATTTTGCATAAATTACATTAATATTATTATTTTATTATTATCCAGAGATAACATTGCTGACCTTTATATCCGCTGAGCTCACTGAGAGAGATGTTTAAGCTGAAAACGAATGCACAGTGGAGTAATAACTTATTTTTATTTAGTTTTCTTTCTCTCTAGAGTAGTAAA
>NW_024121266.1:7997833-8040333 GCF_016745375.1 Pimephales promelas | reverse complement strand
GAAGTGCGTGAACCAGGGATACGCCAAGCTACGCGACCACCTGCCCAACGCAACCACGGACAAACGGCTGAGCAAAGTGGAGACGCTGCGCGCGGCCATCCGCTACATCAAATACCTACAGGAACTGGTGGAGAATGCGGGCAGCGCAGAGGAGAACGCAACGGCGTCGCCCCTTTCCATCTCTGAATCGTCTTCCGAGGACTCTGTTGGGAGTTAAAGACGTTCAGAAAACATCATATCCTAGCGACTTTTATCATGCACCAACTTTGATTCTGAGTGATTCACAAATATTAGCATGTTTGAATAGGGGCTTTCGCACCGGGTAGTTCTAGGAACGGGCCACCAGGGTGTTGACCCGAGAACTGATGTGGTTCGCAGCGCCTGTAGGAACTCTGAGTGACGTGAGACACGCCTGTTGTTGTGACTTTAAGATACAAAACTTCCTTTACACAGAAAGGAATTAAAATAATTTAAAAATTTAAAAAGTTGAAAAAAGGAATTAAAAGAGATTTAATAATTTTAATTTAAAAGAGTAAAACGATGATAAATAGATAAACTTTTCATCTGGCAAAACACCAGTGTATCATATTTTTCACAGCTGCGTGTTTTACTGTGAGATTTACTGTTGATAACACTGAGTCTGTGGTGTTCTTTCGGCCTAAATAATCTATTCGATGTCTCCAATAGATCCGATTTCCCCTAAAAACAGACAGGAGGCGCTCTAGGAAAGGAATCGACCCAGTCCGCACATCAAACTCACCACTCCACCACAGACTCAGGTCATCAACATGGTCTCATCTCTCACCTTCCCAATTAACATTACATGAGTTAAATGTTTTGGTGGTAGCGTGTGTGAAGTCTCCCACTGAGAGTGTGTTTTGCAGACTGGGACATGAGGGCACAGGGGTCACGGCGCCCAAAAAAAGCCTTGAAATCAACACGACGGCCAGTTCCTGACCTTGAACTCGCTCTGTGATCATGTATACTGGGATTTTACATTTAACCTAAATTCAAATAAACCTTAAATTATACTTGGAATGAGATTGTTTTTACTTGTTTGTACAGGTTTTGTTGTTGGAGTTTTATGTCTGTTCATTGACACATGTATGACACTGGGATCTTAAAAACTTCAAAGAGTTATATAATTTAAATATAATTTTTCGTTGATTTATACATGAATATTAATATCTATATTTTGAATGTTTATATATATATATATATATAATTAATTAATTAACCATTTATAAATATAATGCAATAATAATTATGAAATATGACGTTTTGACAGTTGCCATGAGATTCACCCGTTTGCACTGCCGAGACACAATAATCATTGGGACGATCATAGAAAACTGTGACACCAAATTTCACAGTGAATTATCTGTGTGCTGATTGGTTTACCGGCTCAGTGATGTCACAAAGCCCAAACAGAAAAGGCCAATGGGAACATTCCAAAGTTATGACTGTTTATGTCCTGCCTCTTAATCTATAACTCTGTGACCATAACTGTGTCATGCTCCGTTGTCTCCTAACACACACACACACACACACACACACACGTGAGTGACACGTATTGTCTATATTTATTTTTTAAGTCAGACAGCTGCAGGACTAACCGAACAAGAACAGAGAGAGACAGTGAGAGAAATATATTCAGACAGACAGCGGATGGTGGGGACACCTTCACTTTCTAATTTTCGAGTCCCGAGAAGATACTGAAGTATTGAGCCGAGTACCTGATCTCCAGAAGTCCTGCGCCTCCAGCTCGGTTCTGATCGGATCATGGAGGGCGGAGGCGAAGCACCCATGACCTCCTTCATCATGGATGAGGAGACGCTGAAGAGGAAGCAGAGAGAGAAACTCAAGAAGCTCCAGGCCACAGGTGGAAACCCCCGGCCCGCTCGATCCCTCCTCTTCCTCACGCTGAAGAACCCCTTCCGCAAGGCCTGCATCAACATTGTAGAGTGGAAGTATCCTTGAACAAATCAAAAAGTGATTTTAATTACAATAACATTTTTGCATAGTCACTAAACATATCAGTTAACTTAATGCATGTCGTAAAAGTAATTTTCCAAAAGTAAACTTTGATGCATAGAAAGCATTTATTTGGAACAGAATATTTCACATGCAACACTATAACTGTCTTTACTGTCACTTTTGATCAACTAAATGTGTACTCTCTGAATTCCCAAAACATTTTAATGGTAGTTTGTCAGTTTTAACAAAAATATTAAGCAGCAAAAAATGTTTAAAAATGAATTATATAACAAAATTACAAATCAAGGGCTCGGAGCCAGAGGGGCGTAAGTGGCATTTTGGGAGAATATGCGTTCTTTATAATCAAAATAAAGGTCTCGATGAGCTCTAACCAATGGTGCCAAAATACATATCTGAGACCAAACTGTATTGAATAAATCAACAAAAAGGTGTATCTGACGTATTCGACATTTTATTACTTGAAAATGTCTTAGAACATGTTCATATGCCATACATTTTTTACTTAAATACTCATTCATGCAAGTATGCCTGTGGTTGCAATGTTTGTGGTTTAAGGTTAATATACTGAAGTACTGATACTGTTATATATTTAAGTGTGGTCAAAATTTACTCCTGTAAAGTTTGTTAAAAGCCACTTACACCCCTCTGACTCCAAGCCCTCGAAATGTCTTTCATAGATCACCGGTCTTAAAGAAGTTCTCAGTTATGTTTCAGTTCAACATCAACTTAATTAGACTATTTGCTGACATCTTGTAATATACTAAACAAACCTTAATTTACTCTCCGTTTTATCTCATGGCTGCATAGGAATAAACAAGCAAAGCATACATAAAAGTCATTCATTACTAGAGGCGGCAAATCTGGAGCAGTGACAGACCGTTAATGAGCTGATTTAGTCATGAGTGTAAATGTCAGTGTTTCAGCACAGCGCTCTGATATTCTGAGGGAACAGCTGTTCTGTCCACCAGCACACTAAATACAGACATGCTAAGCTCAGGGAATGCTAGCACACACACAACAACACACTGAGACGCCATGTAGATCACTGTGCTACAACACACATTATTATAATGTGTATCACTGGAGGACAATATTTCTCACTTTCAGAGAAGCTGGTTTATTTTCCTGAACGTGTCTCTCAGACCGTTTGAAATCATCATCCTCCTCACCATCTTTGCAAACTGTGTAGCGCTGGCCGTTTTCATGCCAATGCCTGAGGAAGATACGAATAACACCAACAGCAACCTAGTGAGTCTCTCTCTCACACTCGAACACACTCCATCTTAATACAGTACATATAAAACGAGAGCTTTACACTCTCTTCAGTCTGGTGAGAAAAGATTTGCGAATCGCGCAAACATGAAAGCATTGATGTTGCTCGTGGGGAATATTTCCTTCGAAAACCAAACTCAACCAATGTCTTCAGCGGTTCGGGTTTAAGGACATCAAATCATGACTGCTATGTTCGTTATTACACCGAAGAAAAGAACACCACAATCGCTTCGACCAGGATTCCCCAAACTCGGTCCTGGAGGGCCACTGTCCCTGCAGAGTTAAGCTCCAACCATGATCAAACTGTGACTCCACTTTAAGACACCTGAGACAACCTATAGACTCCGCCCTCATAGACTGCTCTACATATAAACCCCTCCCCAATACCTGTAGACTCCACCTTAAGACACCTGAGACAACCTATAGACTCCGCCCTCACACACCTCTACATATAAACCCCTCCCCAATAATTGAAGACTCCGCCTTAAGACACCTGAGACAACCTATAGACAACGCCCTCATACACTGCTCTACATATAAACCCCTCCCCAATACCTGTAGACTCCACCTTAAGACACCTGAGACAACCTATAGACTCCGCCCTCATACACACCTCTACATATAAACCCCTCCTCAATACCTGTAAACTCCACCTTAAGACACCTGAGACAACCTATAGACTCCGCCCTCATACACACCTCTACATATAAACCCCTCCCCAATACCTGAAGACTCCACCTTAAGACACCTGAGACAACCTATAGACTCCGCCCTCATACACACCTCTACATATAAACCCCTCCCCAATACCTGTAGACTCCACCTTAAGACACCTGAGACAACCTATAGACTCCGCCCTCATACACACCTCTACATATAAACCCCTCCCCAATACCTGTAGACTCCGCCTTAAGACACCTGAGACAACCTATAGACAACGCCCTCATACACTGCTCTACATATAAACCCCTCCCCAATACCTGTAGACTCCACCTTAAGACACCTGAGACAACCTATAGACTCCGCCCTCATACACACCTCTACATATAAACCCCTCCTCAATACCTGTAAACTCCACCTTAAGACACCTGAGACAACCTATAGACTCCGCCCTCATACACACCTCTACATATAAACCCCTCCCCAATACCTGAAGACTCCACCTTAAGACACCTGAGACAACCTATAGACTCCGCCCTCATACACACCTCTACATATAAACCCCTCCCCAATACCTGTAGACTCCACCTTAAGACACCTGAGACAACCTATAGACTCCGCCCTCATACACACCTCTACATATAAACCCCTCCCCAATACCTGTAGACTCCGCCTTAAGACACCTGAGAGAACCTATAGACCCCGCCCTCATACACTGCTCTACATATAAACCCCTCCCCTAATACCTGAAGACTCCACCTTAAGACACCTGAGACAACCTATAGACTCCGCCCTCATACACACCTCTACATATAAACCCCTCCCCAATACCTGTAGACTCCGCCTTAAGACACCTGAGAGAACCTATAGACCCCGCCCTCATACACTGCTCTACATATAAACCCCTCCCCTAATACCTGAAGACTCCACCTTAAGACACCTGAGACAACCTATAGACTCCGCCCTCACACACACCTCTACATATAAACCCCTCCTCAATACCTGTAGACTCCACCTTAAGACACACCTCAACCCAAGACTTCACTGACACTTATATACTCCAACCCCTTACAGACCTAAAAACCATTTAATAACATAAAATAGGCCGATTTAAATGTTTCCATACGTACAGTATATATTGTATTCTGTTCTTATTAAAGATTGACCTACATCCTAAATGAACAAGTGGCTAGTTCAAATCTATCTTCTGATAGAATGGCTGACACCCAATGCCAGATATTCATCCCACTAAACCCTTGTAAGCGTGCGTGACCTTGACTCAGGTGACTGAAAGAAGCAGGTGCTTTGACCGCATGCCGATGGGACGCTTTGCCTGCATGTGTGGACGTTTTAAAATTAGACACAAACTCTGTCAAACTACATGCTCTCACACACTCGCAGAGCTCTCTCATCACTGCAGTGTTATCTGAAAGACTTTGTGCTTTGTAATACAATTATTCAGATTGTTTCTTTGCAATCAGGTCGACATCAAAGCATTTGGAAGATCTATCCATCTAAATGTCAGTGGAAACACGCTCACAGTAGGTGCCATGTTCATCGTAAAATTCTCCGTGTCTGGGTCGTTCGTTTTCAAAATGCCTCGACTGAAACCGGAGGAGAGTGTCAGGCTCTAGCAATTCTTTGCCACGTTTGCACCAAACACAACGCGTGTAAGTTGCAAGAATATAAAAAGACATGCCATGACAGATATTCAAAGCCAAAACAAAAGAGTTATGAAGTGGAAAAGCAACCACTGACACCAAACACCTTGAGTCAGTTGTTTGTGCTGAAGTGTGTTGACAGCTCCATTCATCTCAATGTTCTGTGTACATTCACAGGAGAGTCTTGAGTACATTTTTCTCATCATATTCACTATGGAATGCTTCCTGAAGATCGTGGCGTATGGATTACTCTTTCATGCCGATGCTTATTTACGGAACTGCTGGAATATATTAGATTTTGTCATTGTGACAATGGGGTAAGACACACACACACGTCTTGTTCACTATCTAAATTGGGTCTCTCCATGGACATATTTTATACTGTCCAAACTGTATATTCTGTCCATTTACACTAACCCTACCCCTAAACCTAGTGTGTACCTCAATTTAGGCCCACAGTGGTTTAAATCCCCACTGGGATAGAGACACATGTACACACACACACACACACACACACACATACACAAACCACCACCTGAATATGTCCAGAAACACCCAAAGTACACAAACACCTACTGTGTGACATCTCTCAGGTTGTTCACAGTCGTAGTGGACTTCATCAACAACATCAGCGGCGTCGAGGCGCCAGTGGAACAGAAAGGTGGTTTCGACATGAAAGCCCTCCGAGCGTTTAGGGTCCTTCGGCCCCTGAGGCTCGTCTCTGGGGTCCCCAGTAAGTGACAACACCACCTTCTGCTCACCTTTCTAATTTTGTGAATTGGGTGGTTAGTGTAATGTCTCCTCCAGGCCTGCAGGTGGTGATGAGCTCCATTCTCAAGTCCATGCTGCCCCTGTTCCACATCTCTCTGCTGGTCTTCTTCATGGTCACCATCTATGCAATCATTGGCCTGGAGCTTTTCAAATGCAAAATGCATAAAACATGTTACCACACTGGCACAGGTAAGAAATTACGCAAGTTAGATGTAGTAAACTTGCAAAAAAAAGTAGGGCATGTTATCCTTTTGCCAGCCCTGGTGTTTCCTTCAATAAATGCACATTTTATTCATGATCTGAGATCTGTTGTGTCCAGATATCATTGCCACGGGGGACGGCGGGTATGCAGCTCCGTGCGCTCAGGCTGGTAACGGCAGGCGTTGCCCTCTTAACGGAACCGAGTGCCGTGACGGATGGCCCGGGCCCAATGACGGCATCACACACTTTGACAATCTTGGCTTCTCCATGCTCACTGTTTACCAGTGCATCACCACTCAGGGCTGGACCGATGTTCTGTACTGGGTCAGTGACACGCTAGGGGCTTTCGCACCGGGTAGTTCTATGAACTCGCCACCAGGGTGTTGACCCGCTTAGGAACGTTTTCCTGGTTCAGAGTAGGAAGGGTTAGGGTTAAGTGACGTGAGACACACTTCTTGTTGTAACCTTTATTTTGGTGGTGCCGAGAACGCCAGTGCTCGCATTCTTCGTGTTCATTAGTCTACGATCAGTTGAACATAGAAAGTAGACAGTGATGAAGAGTTATGAGCGTATGGCGTGTGTTTGATGTCCAGTGTCGTCATCATCATGTTTCTCTCGGTCTCCTCAAAGCCGTGTTGGATTTCCTCCTCAGCGTAAAGATTAAGAGCTTCATCTATCACTGTTTTACATGTTTGTGGAGTACTATAATCTGTGCGTTTACACCATGGTTTTAAAAAAATGGCGGGTTCTGGTGTTTGGCGTGCGTTCGACCAATCAGAGAACACTACCGTCACGGATAGTTCCTGTAGCGCTGGCTTAGACCGACTCTGAACTAGGAGTAAATTAGTTCCTCCAAAAGGAGTTCCTAGTTCCTGCGTTGCGAACACGCCAAACTCCGGGAACTCCCACCAATAGTTCGGAGAACCATGAAAAGGTTCCTCTGGTGCCAAAGCCCCTATAGAGCAGTGGTTCCCAACTATGGTCATGCAGTCCCCCAGAAGTACCCCAGATCCCCAACCTCACACACTTGATTCAACTTGTCAGCTCATTAGTAGAGACTCCAAGGCCTGAAATGGGTGTGGAGGCTGATGAAGGAGATACGGATAAAAGATAAAGGAGACTGTGTAGGGATACTCCAGGACCAGGGTTGGGAACCACTGACATGAAGGGCTATGATAGGGATCCGACCACTGACTCTTGTCTTCCTACAGGTGAATGATGCGATCGGGATGGAGTGGCCCTGGTTGTATTTCGTGACTCTGATTCTTCTGGGCTCGTTCTTCATCTTGAATCTGGTTCTGGGGGTTCTGTGCGGGTAAGTCCAAACACTTGTGGTCTTTAACATCATTGTCCGTTATGGGATAGGGCTGTCCTTATGTTAGAGGGATAGTTCACCCAAAAATGAAAAATAGCCCATGATTTATGCAATTTTACGTATGATGGATAGATGCACTTTAATGGACTTCCAAAAACATACACCCATTGACTCCCATTATAAAGCTTGGAAGAGCCAGGACATTTATTTATATAACTCTGATTGTATTTCGTCTGAAAGAAGAAAGTCATATACACCTAGGATGACTTCAGGGAGATTAAATCATGGGATAATTTTCATTTTCGCGTGAACTATCCCTTTAAAGAATCAGTGTCCAAAGTTTTGACCGGTAGTGATTTGTTTCAGAGATTTTACTGCACACCATCTCATATTTGTTTCTCTCTCTCTCTGTGATCAGCGAGTTCACTAAGGAGCGAGAAAAGAGTTCTCGAAGTGGAGAGTATCAGATCCTGCGGGAGCGTCAGCAGTTCGATGAGGATCTGAAGGGATACATGGAGTGGATCACACAGGCAGAGGTCATGGACAATGACCAGGAGGGGCAAGGTGCTCAAAAACACTCACAAACACTTCAACAAGCTTCAGCCATTGAGAACCAAGGCTCATGGGGTTTGAAATCTGGTTAAATGTTGGACAATTGGTCTCCACAGGTCTGCTCCCACTTCAGGATGGATCAGAATCGGAAACTCTCTATGAGCTGGAGGCACTCAACAAACTCATGTTTTATGTGTGAGTTTTAGCGATCTACTGTTGGGAATGATTGACCTCGTGTCCAGGAGGATATTTGTAGGCCGTATCCAGATCTGATGAAGGACCTGCGCCTGGACACGACGACAACACAGTCCTGAAGTGTCCACTAGTCTCTCCCCTGTGAAGGCCTCCTTCCCTTTACCTCTGTACAGATAAAACATTGTCAAAATGATTCCAGTTCGCATGGATGTGCGGAAGCGACAAAATTCTTATAATTGAATTTTACACGGGGATAACGCTTTAAAAAAACGTATTAAGTAACCAATTTCAAAATGTGCGTTCTTGAGCACCAAACACCGTCGTGCAAATGAACGGCCAGAACGCATTAAAAGTTTTCTGTTTTCTGTTAGAACGGTGTCGTTTTAGCGGCCCCTAAGTTAATGGGAGTGAATCAATCAAAACTAACTTTAGATCTGCTGTAAAGCCTAAACCAGTGCTTCCCAACCCTGCTCCTGGCGGCACACCAACACTGCGCGTATTCTTTGTCTCCCTAATCAAACACACCTTATGAGCTGATGAGTTGAATCAGGTGTGTTTGATTAGGGAGACAAAGAATACGCGCAGTGTTGGTGTGCCGCCAGGAACAGGGTTGGGAAACACTGGCCTAAACAATCTCTGTTACTGTCCTAATATCACTGTAAAGCTGCTTTAAGACAGTCCATATACCAGTATAAATGAAGGTGACTTGACTTCTAAAACATAAATGCTTTGAATTTCTCTCTGCATGCGTTTTACAGTCGACACGCTCGTCGATGGAACCGTTTTTTCAGGAGGAAGTGTCGTGTGTGGGTGAAGTCCAGGCTCTTCTACTGGCTGGTGATTCTGCTGGTGTTATTCAACACTCTGGCAATCGCAACCGAACACCACAATCAGTCCGAGTCTCTCACCAACTTCCAAGGTTCAACTTCTGCCATCCCTCAAACCTCTAGGACTTCTTTGAGTTTCCAAAACTCTAACATTCTGCTTAAAGCCACTAATGAACATTCAAAACGTTGATTTTAGCTGGATTTTCCATAAGGGTATTTATTTACAATGCTTTACCTCATTTGCAGACAATACCAATAAGGTGCTGTTGTCTCTGTTTGCGGTGGAGATGTTTCTGAAGATGTACGCAATGGGGCTGCCATCTTACTTCATGTCCCTCTTTAACCGTTTCGACTGCTTTGTGGTTTCTGTGGGGATCCTGGAGCTCATTCTCGTCCGCATGGACATCATGTCTGTCATGGGGATCTCCATACTGCGATGTATTCGGCTTCTGCGTCTCATCAAAGTAACGAGGTATGTGATTCTCTACACCAGCGTGAAGACCAGACGTGTACAGTATGCGTGCTTGAGAATTGATCCGAACTGTGCGTGATTTTCAGGTACTGGACGTCGCTCAGTAATCTTGTGGCGTCTCTCCTGAACTCTGTGCGCTCCATCGCCTCCCTGCTTCTGCTCCTCTTCCTCTTCATCGTCATCTTCGCTCTGCTCGGCATGCAGGTTTTCGGGGGGAAGTTTAATTTTCCAGATGAGTACGTGAGACGAAGCAACTTTGACAATTTTCCTCAGGCTCTGATCACGGTTTTCCAGGTAAATGTATCATATCGTAGACAGTTATTTTTTTAACCCAGACGTTGGTTTACAATTTAGTTTGTAATTTAAAAATATTTGTTGAGACGTATTTATTGTTTTATAAAAACAAACAATCTGTATTTAAAAACAAAGTGAATAAAAATAAAAAGTTAATATTTTGGGTTAAAATAACGCACAGTTGGGAAGGTGCTATACCACCCCATAGCTGGGTTACTCGTTGGGTTATTTTTAACCCAACATTATTAAGTGAGTATGATAAGCGCAACATGACATCATGACTTTTGCGTAAACATAGTCAAGTCAAGTGGCGTGTTATCTATACGCATTTCCAGCTATCCGCGTGTATGTCTACGCCGTTAAACGTCCGAGTGATTCCGCGTGTATGGACACGCCGTTAAATGTCCGAGCGAAACAAAGCAAAATTTAAATCTACATCTGGGGAGCGATATTTTTTTTCCTAGGATGGTAAGGGAAGACTCATAAATGCCATTAACCCCAGTGACGGCTAGGTTTAGGGACGGGGTTGGGGTAGGTCATAGATTTAAATATACAGCAATGTAACGTTAAGTCAACGGCGTTCATAAACACGCTGAAACATGCGTGTTGATAGCACGCCAAAAATGGAAATACGAATTGGCGTGTGCATGAGATCAGTCTGATAAGCGAGATGTTTGGATCCACAAAGCCTCTCCAGTGTCTTGAATTCTCTCTGTTTTAGATCCTGACGGGTGAAGACTGGAACTACGTCATGTACGACGGCATCATGGCCCACGGAGGTCCCGCCGTGCCTGGAATCCTGGTCAGCATTTACTTCATTATCCTGTTCATCTGTGGAAACTGTATCCTTTGGGCGGCACAGATGTGCGAGCTGTAGAAATCACATGTGAAAATGATGGGGCCTTCCTGAGCATTGATCTGCAGATATTCTTTTAAATGTCTTCCTGGCGATCGCGGTGGATAATCTGGCTGAGGCGGAGAGCCTGACCTCGGCCCAGAAAGAGAAGACAGAGGAGAAGAAACGCAAAAGGCTTCTTAGGTGAGTGACAAAAGGTCAATAGCATTGAGAAAGAGACTTCACTATCCTCAAAGACCATTGACAATTAGGATACAGTTTGGTTTGGCGGTATGGTTCAGTTCTGGGCAGCCTAGCATGGATAAGAGCAGCAATAACTCCGCTTAGGGTTAACAGAACATAACCAACATGAATGTATGCAGATATCCTTAAGTCAAGATTTTAAAGTACAACATAATTTGGGAATTTAGTCTGATTCAGGAGGAGCTGGGGATGGAGGAGGGTGATCAGCTCCTGAGAAACGCAATGATAGGCATCGAATCCCTATAGACGTGGATCAGCTGATGCGAGCTGGACTAACGTGACCTACAAGAAATGAGCTGAGGAACTGACGAAATTTCTGACGCATTGTTTTTCTCGGTGTAGAGAAAACCTACCCGACAAGGGCGAGGAAGAAAAGGCCATGCTGGCCAAGAAACTCGCCGAGCAGAGAGCCAAGATTGACGGCATTCCCACCACAGCCAAGGTCAAAACTGAGAGAATCACATCAGTATATTACTGTCAAATGCCGTTAGAAGTGTATTTCGTAATCGGACAATACACGATAGCTGATAAGTGCACTGATGCCAATGCACCAATTTTAGCATATTTAAGATAATCAATTAGTACTCTGATTCATGCGTTTCTTTATATTAATCTGCAGCTCAAAGTGGATGAATTCGAATCAAACGTGAACGAGATTAAAGATCCATTTCCTCCAGCTGATTTCCCAGGTAAAGCATAAAGGATCATTTACCTTAGTTTATTCAGTTCGTATGTTTTCCCGCTGACGTTGTGATGACGTGGTCAGGTGACGATGAGGAGGAGGAGCCAGAGATTCCCCTCAGCCCTCGGCCTCGTCCAATGGCAGACCTGCAGCTGAAGGAGACCGTGGTGCCGATGCCAGAGGCCAGTTCCTTCTTCATCTTCGGCCCGCAGAACAAGTGAAAACATCACCTGTTTTTTTTTTGTCACCCAAAGTATTGGAATTAGGAATCGATACGAATTGGAATCGTTAAAATCCAAACAATCCCCAACCCTAACCCTAATACAAAGCTCACATTTGGAGCTTGTTTATCCGTGTCTCTCTGCTCAGGTTTCGTAAACTCTGCCATCGCATCATCAACGCCACGACCTTCACCAACATCATCCTCCTCTTCATTTTGCTCAGCAGTATCTCACTGGCTGCGGAGGACCCCATCGACCCAATGTCCTTCAGGAACCAGGTACCCCATCTCAACACTCGCACATCTCTCAGAAAAATAGAGCGAAAGCAGTCACTGCGACGGTTCCCTTTAAAAAGGTTCTAATAGGTACACTTTCAGTACTAATATGTACCATTTAGGTACTAATATGTACACGTTTAGTACTAATATGTACCATTTTGGTATAATATGTACAGTTTTGGTAGTAATATGTACCATTTTGGTATAATATGTACAGTTTTGGTAGTAATATGTACAGTTTTGGTACCACTATGTACCATTTAGGTACTAATACACTTTTAGTACTAATATGTACCATTTTGGTATAATATGTACAGTTTTGGTAGTAATATGTACACTTTTGGTACTATTATGTACCATTTAGGTACTAACAGTTTTGGTGCCAATATGTACACTTAAGGTACTAATATGTACCATTTCGGTTCTAATATGTACACTTTTGGTACCAATATGTACACTTTTGGAAGTAATATGTACAGTTTTGGTACCAATATGTACCATTTAGATACCAATATGTACCATTTAGGTACTAATATGTACACTTTTGGTACTAATATGTACCATTTTGGTAGTGTTATGTACAGTTTTGGTACCAATATGTACACTTAAGGTACTAATATGTACCATTTAGGTACTAATATGTACACTTTTGGTACTAATATGTACCATTTTGGTAGTAATATGTACAGTTTTGGTACAAATATGTACACTTAAGGTACTAATATGTACACTTTTGGTACTAATATGCACCATTTAGGTACTAATATGTACACTTTAGGTACTAATACGTACACTTTTGGTACTAAATTGTACCATTTAGGTACTAATATGTACTATTTTGGTAGTAATATGAACAGTTTTGGTACCAATATGTACACTTAAGGTACTAATATGTACCATTTCAGTTCTAATATGTACACTTTTGGTACTAATGTACACTTTTGGTACTAATATGCACCATTTAGGTACTAATATGCGCTCTTTATGCAGCTGTCGTCGACCCTTTCTTTCTCCGCTCCAGGTCCTGGCCTACGCTGATTATGTCTTCACCTCAGTGTTTACAGCAGAGATTGTGCTAAAGGTGAGACGAGAGTTTATGTGCGTTCAGAAAAGCTGTTTTGTTATATGTTTGGATTCTGTGAACGGTTCATTTCTTCTTCGTCCACTGCAGATGACAACGTACGGCGCCTTCTTACACCAGGGGTCTTTCTGCCGCAACTCCTTCAACATCTTGGACCTGATCGTCGTCGGCGTCTCCCTGCTGTCCATGGGAATGGAGTGAGATTAAAAAGCAATATGGCTGACATTAGATACAAACAGCCATTATTGGAGCTGAGGATGTACACTACCAGTCGAACCAGTCGTTGTTAAGATTTTTTAATTTTTACAGTCCTCATGTCTCTCCTTAGATCAAGTGCGATCTCGGTGGTGAAGATCCTCCGGGTCCTGCGAGTGCTGAGACCTTTAAGAGCCATTAATCGAGCCAAAGGCCTCAAAGTGAGTCTAGTTTTGAGAACACAACATGTCACATGTCCCGTTCCTCCATTTATCTGTCTTTGCCGTCTCTCAGCATGTAGTCCAGTGTGTGTTTGTGGCCATCAAGACCATCGGAAACATCGTTTTAGTCACCATGCTCTTGGACTTCATGTTCGCCTGCATCGGTGTCCAGCTTTTCAAGGTCAGAGAGGTCACAACCTCCATTAGTCTGTGTGTCCGGCAGAGAAGAGTGTTTAATGTTGATGTTTTCCTGTTCTCTGGCAGGGGAAGTTTTTCTACTGCACAGACCCGCTCAAGATGACGGCGGAGGAATGCCAGTACGGGTTGAACTTTCATTCATTTCTCCTTCACTCCGAGATCTCAAACTCTCCAAATCCACATAACTCTTCTCTCTCTCGGTGACGCTCTCAGGGGAACGTTTATTCAACACCAGGAACACGCTCTTCATGACATGGTGCTCCAGAAACGCGTGTGGATGAACAGCGACTTAAACTTCGACAATATTCTGAACGGCATGCTGGCTCTCTTCACCGTTTCCACGTTCGAAGGCTGGCCAGAGTGAGTATTTCTAAAGGACAAGTTCACTTCAGAATTAAAATTTCCTGATAATTTACACTTTTAGTACTAAATTGTACCATTTTGGTATAATATGTACAGTTTTGGTAGTAATATGTACACTTTTGGTACTATTATGTACCATTTAGGTACTAACAGTTTTGGTGCCAATATGTACACTTAAGGTACTAATATGTACCATTTCGGTTCTAATATATACACTTTTGGTACCAATATGTAACATTTAGGTACTAATATGTACAGGTTTGGTACCAATATGTACCATTTAGGTACTAATATGTACACTTTTGGTACTAATATGTACCATTTTGGTAGTAATATGTACAGTTTTGGTACCAATATGTACACTTAAGGTACTAATATGTACACTTTAGGTACTAATATGTACACTTTTGGTACTAATATGGACCATTTAGGTACTAATATACTCTCCGACACGTCATCCAAGATGTTCATCTCTTTCTTTCTTCAATGGAAAAGAAATGTTGACGTGGGGGCGAGTAAATCATCATCAGGAAATTAATTCTGAAATGAACAACTTCCTTTCATGTTTGTTGTCTATACAGCGTTGGCGCAAACCCATTCTCCCAATTGTACCTTTACACAGCTTGTTGTATAAAGCCATCGACTCGAATCTGGAAAACGTCGGCCCAATTTACAACAACCACATTGAGATTTCCATCTTCTTCATTGTTTACCTCATCCTCATCGCCTTCTTCATGATGAACATCTTCGTGGGCTTCGTTATCGTCACCTTCCAGGAACAGGGAGAGCAGGAGTTCAAGAACTGCGAGCTGGACAAAAACCAGGTACGAGTTCGGCACCAATGAACTGCCTCGATACCATCGAGTATACCTTGTTTCGGCACCCGAGGGGTTAATCCTGTCAACTCGCGGTGGAACGGATCATGATCTTTATGGATTCGGCTCACGTGCGATTCGCGGATTAACTAAGTTTAATCAAAGTTTATCGTTTGGACGTGTTTTGTCTTGCCAATTTACACAATCAAACGAGTTTAAACCATAGACTGTAAAAAAAGATGGACGACGCCCCTTCGCTCTTTTCCATCGGAGAGAACTGAAGCCGCCAGAGTCTCGATATGACGCCGACATCTTGAACTTGAGTCTGCGCACTTGCGTGTTTCGGGACCAGTCGTGAGCAGGAAGTAAAGCCGCGAAATCAAGGCCACGCCCCCATTCTCGCTGAATCAAACGCAAGCACACGCCCCGCACTTTCATTAAGTGTCCTCTGTCTCTATGATGTCCGCTGATTGCAGAACCTCGTTAAAATAAGGAAAATACAACTACTAACCACATAATCAACATTATTAAAAAAAGTCCGACTACCTCGCACAGAGAACCTGTCAATCATGATGTCAGAGCACCGTTTTTATCATCACATAACTAACTAAAAACAAACTTATTTTAAAAACGAACACTTGAAATTACATCAACGTGATAGAAACTACAGCAAATGACGGAAACTATCTTTGGAAAAAGGATACGTGAAGTGTAATTTAATGGTTTAGTTGGTCTCGCGTCCCATTGAATAACATGGGGAGGCGGGGGTTATGAGCTATACTAGGACCAACCACAGGGGGGCGATCGAGACGTTTTGGCTTCACTTTTGAGGGCTTGGTTTAAACGCAGAAGAAGAGGCGAGATCGGGACTCGCGCGATATCTGTGCGCACCGCCGAACACCGAACTGATTCCTCTTTCGTTTCAATGCGCGTCTCGTCTCGGTTTCGTCATCAGTGAACAGGAAGACACCGAATGTGTGACTCTTAAAGTGACAGTAGCCTCATATTCCTGCTGCCGGCTGGCGTCAACGTTCATAACACAACACAATACAGCTTTAACAGATGAAACTATATTTAATTTCTACAGTGAACAAATAGTGTTATCTTACATTTAGGCTTAAATATTATCAGTCTGGGGTGCGTTTCCCGAAATCATCGTAGCCAACTATGGTCGTTTTCCAATAGAGTTAAATGGAAATTGCGACCAACTTGCGACCATAGTTGGCTAACGATGCTTTCGGGAAACGTACCCCAGGCCAGTAGTGTTAGATGTGGAATCGAAGAACTTCCAAGTGAGCTTTAAGTAATAAATGATAAGCAAAATTTCAACGCACCTTTCCGCCGCCAGCGCCAGTGTGTCCAGTACGCGCTGAAGGCCCGGCCTCTGAGATGCTACATCCCCAAGAACCCGTATCAGTATCAGGTGTGGTACATCGTCACCTCGTGCTACTTCGAGTACCTGATGTTCCTCCTCATCATGCTCAACACCATGTGTCTGGGGATGCAGGTGAGAACACACAAGCATGGTTTACGCTCCCTCAATCCATCCTAGGTGTATATCACACTCTTCTTCCATCATGACTGACTCACTTTCGACAGATGTAAACAAGTATTCATGACTTCAATGAGCTCCTTATTTCTGCATTAAATCATTAAACATGTTTCGCTAACTGTGATTTTGTAGATCACTGTAATGTGTGTTCGTGCACTTTCTGTAAAGCCGCGTGTTGTGAAAAGCGCGATGAATGTGAACTGAACGCGTTTATCGTTCAGCACTGTAACCAGTCGGACCACATCACCGATCTCTCAGACATGCTGAACGTCATCTTCACGGTTCTGTTCACGGTGGAAATGCTACTCAAACTCGGCGCCTTCAAAGCTAAGGTGAGTCTTGCATTTAGACTGCCAGAAAACCACTAATTTATACTTTATAGTTATGCTAACCCTGTAGAAACTGGCGGGAAACAACATTTTATTCAGATACTGAACATAAACATGCAATTTGGTGCATATTCTGATGCTTGTAATGTAAACCAATGAGATCTTTATCACACTATAGCAGATACTTATATAATATGTGCATAAATATCAATAACTGCCAATAATATGTCTAAGTAAGGTGATATTTAAATGCTTATGTTTTAAAAGCAATACAATAATGATTGAGGATGACCTTCCTCGAAAGCCTGATGATCATATTTGATGTTCTGGATAATCAAGTAAAGCGAAGCTGATTCAGTCCAAGAATATTAAAGTTATTTTTACATTTACCTGATAAAAATCAGTGCAGATTGAAAGACACGTGAAGCTCGAGCTGAAGGAGGACGTTTGTACAATTACACTAAAATACTTGATAAAACTATTAATCAGACACAGAAGGACTGCGGTAAGACGTGTTTGATCATGAAATGTGCATATGAAATAGGATCCATATCTAAAGGTGCTTGTCTATGGCAGGGCTACTTCGGGGACCCCTGGAACGTGTTTGACTTCATCATTGTGGTGGGCAGTATTGTGGACGTCATGCTGAGTGAAATTAATGTGAGTTTAACTTAAATGCCATGACTATGTCTTCAATCTTTCAAGATATTTTCTAAACTTTAATTGAAAAATGTAGCGAAATGACGTTTCCATTACAGATTTGCGCAAATCTTTTGCGATATTTTGTAAATGTCAATAAAAAAACTCTTGCGAAATGACGTTTCCGTTACAGATTTGCGATAATCTTTCAATATATTTTCTAAATTTCAACAAAAAAACTCTTACGAAATGACGTTTCCGTCACAGATTTGAGATAATCTTTCAAGATATTTTCAATAAATAAACTCTTCCGAAATGACGTTTCCGTTACAGATTTAAGTAAATCTTTTGCGATATTTTGTAAATGTCAATAAAAAAACTCTTGCGAAATGACGTTTGCGTTACAGATTTGCGATAATCTTTCAATATATTTTTCTAAATTTCAATAAAAAAACTCATGCGAAATGACGTTTCCATTACAGATTTGAGATAATCTTTCAAGATATTTTCTAAATTTCAATAAAAAAAACTCTTGCGAAATGACGTTTCCGTTACAGATTTAAGCAAATCTTTTGCGATATTTTGTAAATGTCAATAAAAAAACTCTTGCGAAATGACGTTTCCATTACAGATTTGAGATAATCTTTCAAGATATTTTCTAAATTTCAATAAAAAAAACTCTTGCGAAATGACGTTTCCGTTACAGATTTAAGCAAATCTTTTGCGATATTTTGTAAATGTCAATAAAAAAACTCTTGCGAAATGACGTTTGCGTTACAGATTTGCGATAATCTTTCAACATATTTTTCTAAATTTCAATAAAAAAAACTCTTGCGAAATGACGTTTCCGTTACAGATTTGAGATAATCTTTCAAGATATTTTCTAAATTTCAATAAATAAACTCTTGCGAAATGACGTTTCCATTACAGATTTGCGATAATCTTTCAACATATCTTTCTAAATTTCAATAAAAAAACTCTTGCGAAATGACGTTTCCGTTACAGATTTGAGATAATCTTTCAAGATATTTTCTAAATTTCAATAAATAAACTCTTGCTAAATAACATTTCCGTTACAGATTTAAGCAAATCTTTTGCGATATTTTGTAAATGTCAATAAAAAAACTCATGCGAAATGACGTTTCCATTACAGATTTGTGATAATCTTTCAACATATTTTTCTAAATTTCAATAAATAAACTCTTGCTAAATAACATTTCCGTTACAGATTTAAGCAAATCTTTTGCGATATTTTGTAAATGTCAATAAAAAAACTCTTACGAAATGACGTTTCCGTCACAGATTTGAGATAATCTTTCAAGATAATTTCAATAAATAAACTCTTGCGAAATGACGTTTCCGTTACAGATTTAAGTAAATCTTTTGCGATATTTTGTAAATGTCAATAAAAAACTCTTGCGAAATGACGTTTTCATTACAGATTTGCGATAATCTTTCAACATATTTTTCTAAATTTCAAGAAAAAAAACTCTTGCGAAATGACATTTCCGTTACAGATCTGCGATAATATTTCAACATATTTTTCTAAATTTCAATAAAAAAAACTCTTGCGAAATGACGTTTCCGTTACAGATTTGCGATAATCTTTCAACATATTTTTCTAAATTTCAATAAAAAAAACTCTTGCGAAATGACGTTTCCGTTACAGATTTGAGATAATCTTTCAAGATATTTTCTAAATTTCAATAAATAAACTCTTGCGAAATGACGTTTCCATTACAGATTTGCGATAATCTTTCAACATATCTTTCTAAATTTCAATAAAAAAACTCTTGCGAAATGACGTTTCCGTTACAGATTTGAGATAATCTTTCAAGATATTTTCTAAATTTCAATAAATAAACTCTTGCTAAATAACATTTCCGTTACAGATTTAAGCAAATCTTTTGCGATATTTTGTAAATGTCAATAAAAAAACTCATGCGAAATGACGTTTCCATTACAGATTTGTGATAATCTTTCAACATATTTTTCTAAATTTCAATAAAAAAACTCTTGCGAAATGACGTTTCCGTTACAGATTTGAGATAATCTTTCAAGATATTTTCTAAATTTCAATAAATAAACTCTTGCGAAATAACGTTTCCGTTACAGATTTAAGCAAATCTTTTGCGATATTTTGTAAATGTCAATAAAAAACTCTTGCGAAATGACGTTTCCATTACAGATTTGCGATAATCTTTCAACATATTTTTCTAAATTTCAATAAAAAAATCTCTTGCGAAATGACGTTTGCGTTACAGATTTGAGATAATCTTTCAAGATATTTTCTAAATTTCAATAAATAAACTCTTGCGAAATAACGTTTCCGTTACAGATTTAAGCAAATCTTTTGCGATATTTTGTAAATGTCAATAAAAAACTCTTGCGAAATGACGTTTCCATTACAGATTTGCGATAATCTTTCAACATATTTTTCTAAATTTCAATAAAAAAATCTCTTGCGAAATGACGTTTGCGTTACAGATTTGAGATAATCTTTTAAGATATTTTCTAAATTTCAATAAATAAACTCTTGTGAAATGACGTTTCCGTTACAGATTTAAGCAAATCTTTTGCGATATTTTGTAAATGTCAATAAAAAAAACTCTTGCGAAATGACGTTTCCATTACAGATTTGCGATAATCTTTCAAGATATTTTCTAAATTTCAACAAAAAAACTCTTGCAAAATGACGTTTCCGTCACAGATTTGCACACATCTTTTGCGATATTTTCTAAATGTCAATAAAAAAATCTAGCGAAATGACATTTCCATTACAAAGTTGCTCAAATCTTTTGCGATATTTTCTAAATGGCAATAAAAATCTCTAGCGAAATAACGCCAATTGCATGAACCGATTTTATGCGACTGAAACTTATGCGATCAGTCATTCCAACAATTATGGCAACAGACGTTGGTAGGTTTATTACGGAACCAAGACCCCATCTCGTACCCCATAGGCAGATCATTTTACTTGTTTTACAAACTCACTTCATTTTGATTAATTCCCCAGAAAACAAGACATGACACCTAATGGCAGGTGTTGTTTAGATATTTGGACAGAAACTGTGAGTAAGAACATGTTGTACCTGTTGTGTCGCTGACGTTGGCTGAGACTCTTCTTCACTGGTTTTCTCTCTCCAGGCGGCGCTCGCCGCTCAGGGCGGACTCTACTGCCTCACCGGCTGCTCGGTAAACACCAATCCTGTTATTCTACATCCATGACTCCATTAATGAGTTCATGTCAGCAACTTTAACCCTTGTGCATCCTTATGGGCATTTCTCAGTTTTGTTTTCTTGATAATTTTGCCTGTGTTAATGCTAACTGCATAAAAATTGGTACAGGCGTGTATTTTTATTGGAATTTCAATATTTCACCCCCATTTCCTTTAATATATCTATTTTGCACTAGTAACACACAATAGTTCCTCTCAGGACCTTAAGGACAAAACGGCCCTGTTTTTTGCTTATGCATATTATAGAGGAAATTGGATAAATTATGCGGATGTAATGAGTCATGTAATGTCAGAGTATGGTTTGTGTGTGTGCTTGTAATATTTGAGAGAAAAACTCCAATCAGTGTGTGTCCCATCTATTGGAGAAAGTGTGTTACTGCGCTCAAACAGCCAGTTTTTTGAGATATCAACCTCAAATTTGGAACGCAAATTGTTTAGATTTATGATTTTCTAGCAGTTTTAGAGTTCAACATGTTTTATAAAATATATATTTTATATAAAATATTGTTCATAAACTTAAACCTCTATAACTTTTTTTACTTAAATAATCTGCCAAGGATCTTCTCTAAAATGAGACCAAATTTGTAGAGTGTGAGACATTGTTGTCCTCAATGGACCTGTGTGTAACATTTTTTAAAGGATGCACAAAGGTTAATTAAACAACACTTTGATTTTGCAAGTGAAATGATTCAACGTGTAATCCCTGCCATATATAATCTCTTGTTCCAGGAAGTAAACCCAATGCAAGCCATAGCAGTAAGTGGAGATTCAGTGAAGAAATGAGCTGGTGTTAACCGTGGATTCCTGAGCGTTTGCGTTTGTTCCTCAGGACTCCGAGAACATGAGTGTGTCAATCACACTGTTCCGGCTTTTCCGCGTCATGCGTTTGGTAAAACTGCTCAACCGCTTTGAGGGGATCCGAAACCTGCTGTGGACCTTCATCAAATCATTCCAGGTCTGATAGTCCTCTGTTTGTCCCTACAATTAACAATTAACAAGAGTCACGTACATAAAAGCATCATACATTAAATAAATAACACTATGTGCACAGAATACATTTAATTATACTCTGCCACAGGTATGTGTTGTAACACAGATGTGTGTAACGAGGGTGTTGGTGTGTGTTTCCAGGCTTTACCTTATGTGGCTCTCCTCATCGTTATGCTGTTCTTCATCTACGCCGTCATCGGCATGCAGGTACAATACACACAATTCCATAACAAATTTGCGCAAATCTTTTACAATATTTTCTAAATTTCAATAAAAAAACTCTTGCGAACTGACGTTTCCATTACAGATTTGTGCAAATCTTTTGCAATATTTTCTAAATGTCCATTAAAAACTCTTGCGAAATGACGTTTCCATACAAATTTGCGCAAATCGTTTGGGTTATTTTCTAAATGTCAATAAAAAACTCTGTTCCATAACAGATTTGTGCAAATCTTTTACAATATTTTCTAAATTTCAATAAAAAACTCTTGCGAACTGACGTTTCCATTACAGATTCGCGAAAATATTTCAAGATATTTTCTAAACTTTAATAAAAAACTGTAGCGAAATGACGTTTCCATTACAGATTTGTGCAAATCTTTTGCAATATTTTCTAAATGTCCATTAAAAACTCTAGCGAAATGACTTTTCCATACAAATTTGCGCAAATCGTTTGGGTTATTTTCTAAATGTCAATTAAAAAAACTCTAGCAAAATGACATTTCCATTACAAATTTGCGCAAATCTTTTGCAATATTTTCTAAATGTCTATAAAAAACTCTTGCGAAATGACGTTTCCATTACAGATTTGCACAAATCTTTTGTAATATTTTCTAAATGTCCATTAAAAACTCTTGCGAAATGACGTTTCCATACAAATTTGCGCAAATCGTTTGGGTTATTTTCTAAATGTCAATAAAAAACTCTGTTCCATAACAGATTTGTGCAAATCTTTTACAATATTTCTAAATTTCAATAAAAAACTCTTGCGAAATGACGTTTCCATTACAGATTCGCGAAAATATTTCAAGATATTTTCTAAACTTTAATAAAAAACTGTAGCGAAATGACGTTTCCATTACAGATTTGTGCAAATCTTTTGCAATATTTTCTAAATGTCCATTAAAAACTCTTGCGAAATGACGTTTCCATACAAATTTGCACAAATCTTTTGCAATATTTTCTAAATGACCATTAAAAACTCTTGCAAAATGACGTTTCCATAAAAAATTTGCACAAATCTTTTGCAATATTTTCTAAATGTCTATAAAATACTCTTGCGAAATGACGTTTCCAATACAGATTTGCACAAATCTTTTGTAATATTTTCTAAATGTCCATTAAAAACTCTTGCGAAATGACGTTTCCATGCAAATTTGCACAAATCGTTTGGGTTATTTTCTAAATGTCAATAAAAAACTCTGTTCCATAACAGATTTGTGCAAATCTTTTACAATATTTTCTAAATTTCAATAAAAAACTCTTGCGAACTGACGTTTCTATTACAGATTCGCGAAAATATTTCAAGATATTTTCTAAACTTTAATAAAAAACTGTAGCGAAATGACGTTTCCATTACAGATTTGTGCAAATATTTTGCAATATTTTCTAAATGTCCATTAAAAACTCTTGCGAAATGACGTTTCCATTACAGATTTGCACAAATCTTTTGCAATATTTTCTAAATGTCTATAAAATACTCTTGCGAAATGACGTTTCCATTACAGATTTGCACAAATCTTTTGCAATATTTTCTAAATGTCTATAAAATACTCTTGCGAAATGACGTTTCCATTACAGATTTGCACAAATCTTTTGCAATATTTTCTAAATGTCCATTAAAAACTGTAGCGAAATGACGTTTCCATTACAGATTTGCACAAATCTTTTGCAATATTTTCTAAATGTCTATAAAATACTCTTGCGAAATGACGTTTCCATTACAGATTTGCACAAATCTTTTGCAATATTTTCTAAATGTCTATTAAAAACTGTAACGAAATGACGTTTCCATTACAGATTTGCACAAATCTTTTGCAATATTTTCTAAATGTCTATAAAATACTCTTGCGAAATGCGATTCCATTACAGATTTGCACAAATCTTTTGCAATATTTTCTAAATGTCTATAAAATACTCTTGCGAAATGACGTTTCCATTACAGATTTGCACAAATCTTTTGCAATATTTTCTAAATGTCCATTAAAAACTCTTGCGAAATGACGTTTCCATACAAATTTGCGCAAATCGTTTGGGTTATTTTCTAAATGTCAATTAAAAAACTCTGTTCCATAACAGATTTGTCCAAATCTTTTACAATATTTTCTAAATTTCAATAAAAAAACTCTTGCGAACTGACGTTTCCATTACAGATTCGCGAAAATATTTCAAGATATTTTCTAAACTTTAATAAAAAACTGTAGCGAAATGACGTTTCCATTACAGATTTGTGCAAATCTTTTGCAATATTTTCTAAATGTCCATTAAAAACTCTTGCGAAATGACGTTTCCATACAAATTTGCACAAATCTTTTGCAATATTTTCTAAATGTCCATTAAAAACTCTTGCAAAATGACGTTTCCATACAAATTTGCACAAATCTTTTGCAATATTTTCTAAATGTCCATTAAAAACTCTTGCGAAATGACATTTCCATTACAGATTTGCACAAATCTTTTGCAATATTTTCTAAATGTCTATAAAATACTCTTGCGAAATGACGTTTCCATTACAAATTTGCACAAATCTTTTGCAATATTTTCTAAATGTCCATTAAAATCTCTTGCAAAATGACGTTTCCATACAAATTTGCACAAATCTTTTGCAATATTTTCTAAATGTCTATAAAATACTCTTGCGAAATGACGTTTCCATTAAAAATTTGCACAAATCTTTTGCAATATTTTCTAAATGTCAATAAAAAATTCTAGCGAAATGACTTTCCATTACAAATCTTTTGCGATATTTTCTAAATGTCTATAAAATACTCTAGCGAAAAGACATTTCCATTACAAATTTGCACAAATCTTTTGTGATATTTTCTAAATGTCAATAAAAATCTCTAACGAAATAACATTTGCATTAACCGATTTTATGCGACGGAAACATATTTTTTCCCTCTTGCGATCAGTCATTCCAACAATTATGGCGACAGAAGTTGGTAGGTTTATGTATATCCCAGCCACCTCACTAGACGTTACTTTTAATGGAAGGAGACGTTGGTGTGTTTTCCGAGCATTAATGGCAAAAAAAAATTGAGAAACATTTAAGAGAATAAAGTTGAAATTTTTAGTGGTTAAAGTCGAAACATTATGAGAATAAAGTCGTAATATTGATAATCTACCAACATGGCATTGCCAAAATATTTCGATTTTATTATTGTAATTTGTTCCTCGGTTGCGGTTCAAGGCGGTTTTGTACGAAATTGACGTGTTTCCATCGTGCATATTTTCAGAAATGCAGTGGCAGTCAAAAGTTTGGAATAACGAAGATTATACATTTTTGCTAAAAACTCAAAAATATTCAGTACTGTATATTCAGCTTCACACTAATGATGATGTGACTTTCCTTTATCAGGTCTTCGGCAAAATCGCATTACTAGACGGTACGGTGATCAACCGGAACAACAACTTCCAGACGTTTCCTCAAGCCGTTCTAGTGCTATTCAGGTAGTAACAGTGAGGCCTCGCTCTGTGTGTGTGTGTGTGTTTTATGAGCATGAGTGTAAAGACACACACCTGTCCACAGGTGTGCCACAGGTGAGAGCTGGCAGGAGATCATGTTGGGTTGTTTGTACGGTCAGCGCTGTGACCCAAAGTCAGATTACCTCCCTGGAGAAGAGTTCACATGCGGCTCTGGGTTCGCCGTCCTGTACTTCATGAGTTTTTACATGCTCTGCGCTTTTCTGGTGAGTACACACACACACACACACACACACACACTGAACAACATGAAGCATTGCTTGGTCACTGGTTGAGCTAAACTGGTATGTGCTAATGTGGGAAATGCTGAAGGTGTCTGTTGAGGGTACAGGCATAGACACACGCGTTAATTACACTTAATGTTTTCCATCGCAGATCATTAATCTATTTGTGGCCGTGATCATGGACAACTTTGACTATCTGACCCGTGATTGGTCGATACTGGGGCCGCATCATCTAGATGAGTTTAAGAAGATCTGGGCTGAATACGACCCTGAGGCGACGTAAGCAAAGTGTTATTAAATTCATGTTCCTCGTAACCTTGAGTCAAAATAACTTCCCTCCCTCTGATGATGTGGGCGGAGCTATAACCCATCACTCACAGGAGATCCACCAATAGCAGACCACAACCGTCTAATCAACTCCCCACGGACACAATCAAGCCCCGCCCACACGTGTCATGGAGAAGAAAAGAATAGCTCAAATGCCGACTTTAATATCAACATGAAACGATTATCGGTGTAATTCCTGTGTCATTCGGCAGGGGGCGCATTAAGCACCTGGACGTGGTGACGCTGCTGAGGAGAATACAGCCACCGCTCGGCTTCGGGAAGTTCTGTCCCCATCGTGTTGCTTGCAAAGTGAGACACAAACACATTCATACTAGGGATGCACGATATATCGGTCACCATATCGGTATCTGCCAATATTCGTTCATTTTTAACGTTATCGGCCTGATAAAAACATTTGCCCTAATTATTAAATGGTGAGACTTTTGTTTGTGTAATCAGGCTCTCAAAACTTATATAAAAATGTGATTTATCAGCCAATATATCGGTTATCGGTTTTCAAATATTAAAAATATCGGTTATCGGTATCGGCCAAAACGTTCATATCGGTGCATCCCTAATTCATAAACTGCTGGCCCAAGCATCTTTACATCTTTATATGTTTGTTTCCAGAGGCTGATTTCTATGAACATGCCTCTGAACAGCGACGGGACGGTGACGTTTAACGCCACGCTGTTCGCTCTGGTCAGGACGGCACTGAAAATCAAAACCGAAGGTTGTGGCGTTATTTATCATTTAATACACGGCAAAAAAAAAATCATTCTTTAAAGTTTCAGTCATTAGAAAATACTATTTTAGTCTTTCTACTTCGACATTTCACATTTAATTTAAAGGATCACGTGACATTTTTACTAGAAACGTACTACAAACGGTTTTCAGTGAATATTTAAAATAATAATGGCAATATTTACCCATTAAAAGCCTGAATTCTCTGATTCTTCCATTCGTCAGGTAATTTTGAGCAGGCCAATGAGGAGCTGCGTGCGATTATTAAGAAGATCTGGAAACGCACCAGTATGAAACTGCTAGACCAGGTCATCCCGCCAATCGGAGGTCAGATCTCTCGATTACACTGAATAATAAACTGCAATGAGATGATATCGGCATTATTAAAACTCGTTCCGGGTCAAAAATGAATCTCCAGTGAATGCTAATGAACATTGTCCTTTTGTTAACCCGTTTTCTTTCAATTAGCACAGGCTGTGTGAGTTTGGCTTTGGATCTGATTGATCGTAGGCCTCATTGATCTTCACTTAAAAAACTGAGGAGCATGAGGACAAATCAACGAGGCCCACGATCGATCAGATCCACAAAGAAATACAAAACCTGTCTGAATTGAGAACAAAAAAAAGTTGACTGAATCCCATATTTGGTGATATTATAACATAGTGAGAGATTCACAAGCGGGACGGGACATTTTGGACCCGGAACAAGGGAAAACACATGTTTGGGAATAACATGAACTCGCATTTCCAGGAAAACAACAATCCTTTACGGGGCTTTAAACTAAGGATTAAACGTTTGCTTCTTGAACCACAGATGATGAGGTGACCGTGGGGAAGTTTTATGCCACGTTCCTGATCCAGGACCACTTCCGGAAGTTCATGAAGCGACAGGAGGAATATTACGGATACCGGCCGAACAAGAAAAACAAAAACACCACGGAGATACAGGTCTCTGCATGCACACTACCATCAGACATGAACGCTTGTGTGAAAGAGCATCCGTCTCCGTATTCAGCACCTTCAAAAAGTTTCCTGCCGGTGAAATCAAACGCACTGGCACTGATCTGTGATTGGTCTGGTCTATGGGCGGGTTTGAAAGGGTGGATCTAGTGCTTGTAGTCTGTACAAAAATCGCCCCCTCTTAGGCTTCGTCCTACAATGACGTAAAATGACGAGTTTTGCGTCATTGTAGGAGGAAGTGAGGAAGTAAATAGCGGATTTCTCTCATCTCAGGGGAAAACGAGAGAGTGTTGCACGACCATTCGATAGTTTGACTGGATTTCAAACAACGTATAAGATGACGTACTGATATAGCCGGAGGCGCAAAACGTTTTGTTTACAAGCAGTACGTCATCTTATACGGTAGGGGGCGGTAAAACTCCTAAGCGGTGAGCAGCCGGTAACAAAAAGTAGTCGAAGAAGAACGGTCTCGTCTCAGTTCTCGCGCATGCGCCCATAAGGAAGTAATGGAAAGTCGAATGAAGTCGTTATTTACGTTTTTTTTTTCGCACAAAAAGTAGTCTCGTCGCTTGATAAAGTTATAGTTGAGCCACTGTAGGCACATGGAATATTTAAACCTTTTCTTTTAATGACTTTCTGGGCCGTCAAGAGGCAGTCCCTCAGGCTGTCTATGGAAGAGTCATCCAGCCCTCAGATTCAATCAAAAATATCTTTATTTGTGTTCCGAAGATGAACGAAGGTCTTACGGGGTTGGTACAGCATGGGGGTGAGTAATTAATGACTTAATTTTCATTTTTGGGTGAACTAACCCTTTAAACAACTATAATCTCGACTTAAAAACTCTTAAAGTTACATTTCATGACACAATAACAGTAATATTTTAATATTTTTAGTAAAAATAGTATTTTTTTTAAATTTCGCGGACTTTCTCCTCTGCTGTTGACGCAACCTACTATGAAAAGCGCTAAACAAATAAACGTATTACTTGATAACTTTTTCAAGTTATCGCGAGAACATATTTAGATCAGGCATACTACTGGCATACTATGGGGTCCTGAGGTGGGACCCATCTCTTCACCACACCGGTCTCTCTCTCTTCCTCTCAGGCGGGTCTGAGGAGCATCGAGGAAGAAGCCGCTCCTGAACTGCAGAGGGCGATCTCTGGAGACCTGCTGAACGAGGAGGAGATGGACCGAGCGATGGACGAGGCCGGAGAGGACGGCATCTACAGGGTGGGTGCAGAACAGAACAGATTATAACCCGTGCGTTGGGGCGATAAAGTGTTTTACATCCCCCCAATCCCAGAGTAGACCATCATTTTATGTTATGTTACATTGCCACTCTTTAGAAAGGTTGGGCCTGCCATCTTGCTTATTTGGCTTGTAGTTTCTGATTGCACTTTAACCCCAAGGGGGGAATCCAGATCAAATCCCAGAAGGCAATATCCAAACAAAATAAAGTTAAAACTTGTTTTGAACAATTTCTTTGTCATCTTCACTAATATTACACGTGGATGAATATGCATATGCAAACGATATTAAACGAGGCGTTGTAAACTCATGTATGGTTATTTCTGGGAGGAGGCGCATGTTCACAATCTTCCTCTGACGGGTTTATAAAGTGGATTTAGCGCAGGTTCTGGCGTACACACACTTTCATAAGTCTGATTATTTGGCTTTTGACGCATGTCGACTTTTAGTTAGGATCCTACACACTCATAGTTTTATAAACGAGACCCCCAGAGATGGCAGATGAGATTGAGAAGGATTAATGCTCTTCTTCGGTTCAACAGAGAGCAGGCGGCCTGTTTGGAAACCACGTGGATCCATTCGCTATGGAGAGAGGAACCCACTCCCCCACCCAGATGACCAGCCAGCGCCCCCTACAGGTCGCAGACGAGACCGAGGCCTCATATGCTCATTACCACGCAAATACCAATAACAACAACACAAACAATCACAGACCCCCACAGAGGTGAGCGTCTTTTGAAGTCCTGTAAACCCTTAAACTCATCTTTCATCACCAAAATGTCATATTTAAATGTTTTTTCCACAAACAAAAATTCGTCTTCCCCTTAAAAATATCTTGAACGTAACTCGCCTCGTTTAGTACGCGCAGTTCTATGGATATGCAGATGAGCCCCGCCTCCACTCACTCACTCACTCAGAGATCCACTGGTTGTCGATCACACGTTGATCTGATTGGTTACAAGGTGGTTTGTGACGTCAGAAACACCAAAGCGTGTTTTTGAGACCGTCTTTGATTCATTGCAGTTTATGCTGTCCACTTATCAACTTACACACGGTTAAAGCATATTAAAAACACCACAGACACATAGACAGAGACTTTAAGCTGAGTGTATGTGGTTGTGACGATAATGATGAAGCTGATCTCTTTCTTGGAGCAGATGTGGACTACATTTCCCATCATGCATCAGTGCATCCAGACAGAACGGTCCAGTGAGCGCAGCCGAGTTCCTCATCCAATCGGTGAGATCAAATCTTCCCTATGGCAGTGAAATAAAACTGAAATGAGTTTCACATTTTCTTCTGATTTTGTTCCTCAGGCTCTGATCGCTGGAGGTTTGGAGAGTCTCGCCAGCGACGGCCATTTTGTGTCGGTCACGAAGGCTGAGATGGCGGAGGCGTTGAACGTTGATCTCGCCGCGCTGGAGAAGAAATCAGCAGCCATTCTTAATAAACGTAAAGGACGGTGTTTGTTCAGAAAGAGGAAGACAGTAACGTGTCGTCCAGACTCAACACACTGTCAGGTGTAATATATTCGTCTGAGCGGAGTAAACGCCAAAAGAAGACATTCACGATTCAGGACTCTGATATAACCATGAGGACTGTTTTATGAGCCAGTACAGCAGAAGTGTGCTAACATATTGAAAAAAAAAATGGGTTAGAATATATAATAATATGGTGAATTAAATATATTATACATATTGTCACCGTTAGATGGAAACCCTAATATATCCGAAAACTTAGCCGGCAGTATCGGCTATGGCAAATACTAGACTAAGACACTCATTTCTGCTCCTCAAATACATAACACATTAGCCTAGATATAGATAGAGATAGATAGATAGTTTATTGAGTAAAGTAAATGCTATCGGTATTCAAAAACCAGATCCATTTACTGTTGCATTGCAAACAAGCAGAAAGTGCAGCACTGATACAGGGGGCGGAGTAATGAGGTTTGACTGACAGTTTGAGGATCCAATGATGTTATGAGATTTAGTCACAAATTAATACTTTCCCTCATTTAAAGATTTGCGTAAACCCCCCACAGATAAATGTACAGTCTGACCAATAACAATAATGTATGAAAAATAAAATTGTTCGGTGAAAGATGTGGGGATTCCACTCGACAGTGACAATATTATTCAAAATGGTGAATATATGCTATAGACTTTTTGTATCACATTTGATAAATAGTCAACATTTGAAGGGGATCAAAAAAAAAAGACAAAAACAGGTATTGTTCAGAATTAATGTATTAATTTGATGAAAGGTTTAGATTCACATCAAATGTTGACTATATTTCATAGCAAATGTGAAAAATTAAAAGACGACAACATATTTCCCAACTAAACACCACTGAAAAGTGACTACAGTTTCTTATCGATTAAAAACTGTGAGTAAACTTGAATGTGAAAATAGCATTTCTACGTGTGCTACGGATAACCTGAACATTGTTTTACTCGAAATGATCAACTTACCTGTTTTTGTTTAATGTATTTACGTATTATTAAATATTACGTTATTAACTCAATGGCCCTCATTTATCATTCTTGCATAGAAATGGGTGTATAAGATTATGCATTGGCTCGATTCAAGGGCTTACTCACCTCCACCACGACCAGACTGTACTGCAAGACAGACAGGAATAATAAACATTTAAAAGCAGTCATTGAAGTTGAAATTTCTGCATCTTAAGAGAACCTGCATTTAATTTGCTTTTCATTTATGGTCAGAACACTCAAAATGGTGAAACATTGCTCTTACCATTTGATCAAAAGGCTCAGATTTGGGATCCATGGAGACAACTCTGAAATTAACTGCAAAGAGACCAACAAACTCACATATATTGCATAATGCATTTGAAGATGATAGCTTCACCCAAGGGTCATTCACAGCTCACCCGTTTGTCTGGATTGTAAATCGGTTTGTCTGTTTGGATGAAGGTCAAAGATAAGTAACGTCTGAACATGATTTTGCTTTCTTCAGTCGCTCTGGAGACCTTCAGCACCGAATCTCCATCTACCCGAGGAGCCGGTAGTGAACTTCAGTTAACACACAAGAAACCAAGACAAAAAGAGCCACACGCATCTAATGACTACGACAAACCTGGAAACAAAAGCAGCGGTGAAAGGGCTCTGAAGAAACAAGTGGAGTCGTCTTGTCAGCGAGGAACGCGTTCATCTCGTTAATTAAATTAATTAACCACCACCTGGCTGGCAGTAATGTTATCATCTGATTAGGAGTTCCAAGTTTTGCTTCATTGATTACTCGTGTTAGATACCATGAAACAATATTAAGTTAAAACACTTTCAATCATTGATCTATAAACAATGCTTAAGATCCTCCTTTCAATGTCAAAATTTCTTAACTTCCTAAGCAGACATAATCGCTATCTAGTTTTCTTATGTATAAAATCCACATTGTCTTGGAAGATCAACGATTGTACCTATTTAAAATTTGAGACTTTAATTCTCTATCTTTACGCCTTTCACTGTACATTTAGCCGAATTCAAGAGTGAAACGCATCAATTTATTCAGCTTACGGAAGGTTTGTGCGCGAGATACCGGCGCGCGGCGTGTCCGCTTTCACGAGAATCCACGAATGATCGTTGTGACGTCATATCGCAGATCGCGATAGTCATCGTGAAACAAACAGACGTTTTTTTGTTGTTTTTTTAAATCTGGACTGAAAGGACTCTGGAGTTTTGTTGTAGTATGTTATGACAATTATTGTTGTTAATGTTTTTTTTTTCTTCTTCAAGCATTATTTAAAAAAAAAAAAAAAATTATTTTATTGATATGAGGTCCTGGTCTCATGAACTCCACAATAACTTTTTTTCCATAATCATGAACTAAATTTAATAACGTCCACCTCAGCAGAAAGCAAGCTGTTTATTATCATTATTATTTAATATATAATTTGTCACAGAGATCCCCCTCCCCCATGTTATCCATTTATAATTAACATAACTAAGAAAAATATAATCTTAGCATAACATCCCAGACAGCAAACTGACATTGAATCAACGTGGAAACGACGTCTCTCATGACATTGAAACAACGTTGATTTTGCTCATCGAATTAACGTTGAACCAACGTGAGACGCGGCATTCTTCAAAGCTAAATGAAATCGAAAATTGGTTTGCTTTCATAACGTTGAAACAACGCGTTGATTTCAAGTTGATTTTCCGTTAGTTTTGAAAGAATGACGCGTCTGACGTTGGTTCAACGTTAATTCGATGAGCAAAACAATGTCAGATCAACGTTGTTTCGATGTCATGTTTCCACGTTGATTCAATGTCAGTTTGCTATCTGGGATAACCTTACCAGGATTATAATATAATATAGTCTTCATATAATAAATAAATTATATATATATATACACACACATACACACACACACGTACATGTTTTACTCGTCATGGAGGCAAAATTCGTTGAGAACAATATTTCATGTCAAGGTTACAAGCCACGAGTGCCAAAATGACAGGTCTGGATGAGTTTATGATTTTATTTAGTTCCAACCAAGTTTAGTCCAAAAATATGAACATTGCATCACGACAAAAAAGCTAAATACATTGCGCCACGTCATCCTCATCATGAGGTTATTCCACTCGTGAAGATGGAGGCGGGGTCAGTCGACGGCCATGGCGGGCGTGGCGTCCTCCACGTCTCGGGACTCGGCGCTCTGCAGCTCTCGCCGGATCTCAGCCGTAACCCCCGGGTGTGTGTGCACCTTCAGCAGGTCCAGCAGCGCCTCCTTCTGTTCGGAGGACAGGTCGGCGCGGTAGCGCTGCGCTAGCGTGAGCAGGCTCTGGTGCCACAGCACCGGCAGCGTCCGGCGGTCCGAGCGGAAGGCCAGGAAGTGTGCGGTCAGCGCGTCCAGCACGCGGAAGGGCAGCGCGTACTTCTTATCCAGCAGCAGCCGCAGGAAGATGCTGTTCGCCCCGGTGTACTCCATCTCCGCCAGCTTCAGCATCGCAGCGCTGCACACAGGACACACACCGTACGTTAGCGGCGCAACCAGACGTGAAATCAACTCACTCCCCGGCTAATGCACGTCTAAGTTACCGGACGTTCAGAACTACTACTAGCCACAAAAAGAAAGACATGAAGCCGATTAACGACGTCATAAAATCCTCAATCTGCTCTTCCTCAGACGTGTGTTTAGGGGGACAGATCAATAATACAGGACAAGGAACATTACAGAAAAAAGGCTGTTGGAAGATAATAATGTGTTTTCTGCTCACCGAATGCTGTTTAATCTTCACTACAAGCGCTGTTATATGTTGTGTAGTGAAGTGTGTGTTCAAGTAAGCACATATGAGCAGATTTATTATAGTATTATAATATAATCGCATTTAATTCAGCCATATTGGCCCAGTGACAGTCTAACTGTATTCAGGTACAGACATTAATATTTAAGCCTGAATGTAAGATAACACTATTTGTTCACTGTAGAAATTAGATATAGTTTCATCTGTTAAAGCTGTATTGTGCTGTTTTATGAACGCCAGCCGGCAGCAGGAATATGAGGCTACTGTCACTTTAAGAGTCACACATCCGGTGTCTTCCTGTTCACTGATGACAGAACCGAGACGAGTGTTTAGACATTAGTGCGCATTGAAACGAAAGAGGAATCAGTTCGGTGTTCGGCGGTGCGCACAGATATCGCGCGAGTCCCGATCTCGCCTCTTCTTCTGTGTTTAAACTAGTTTCAATGTGGAAATTGGCAGTTAATCCACGAATCGCATCCGCATCTGTGAGCGTTTTGACCTTTGACCTGTGTGTAACGCTCACCTGGAGTGTAACACTGGGATAGAGCAGCGTGTGATGATACTCCCGATGATAATGGCTTCTCTCAGCGTACATGTTCCCGATTCACACAGCGGAAGCAGAATCCCTACACACACACACACACACACACACACACACACACAAATCATAAGTCATTTCATTATTTTATTTTTTTATTTTAACTAACATATCTCAGCAAACTTTGCCCACATGATTAATCACAGTAATGAGGCGAGGGTAAACTAAACGAGGCGAGGGTGTCGAGTTTCATTCAAGATATTTTAAGGCATGGCGATTTTTTTGAAAGAAAAAACGTTTAAATGTAATTTTGGTGATCAGATGAGTTTTATTGACATTATTGACTACAGGAGGACTTTAAAGACACTTGTTTTACATTTAAATATGCAAATGGTTGCATTATCTAATTAAATATGCACTAAAAATTCCAGGATCAAAATTCTCATTTCGTTTTTTACTCGACTTTTTCCATTTATCGGAAAACAGCAAAACAACATTTTCACCATGTTTTTAAGTTATCTTATCTTTAATTTCATCTTTGTTTCAGTAAACCAAACCAATTTTAATAGTGTCGGTTAACAATAATAGCGCTTCAGTTTCTTCCGTGTGATGTCACACACGCCCACTGTAAAGCCCAGCGCCCTCTAGTGTTCATACAGCTTTAATACAGCTTTCAGCTAATATTAATATTAGATTTAATATTCTTCCAATATTTCTCTTTTACTCTTAGATTTAAGATTTTTCCTCCTACATTGAGCCAGAAATCTCATCGTATATCAATTTCCTGATTTTATAAAACATTTTATTCCTAACAAAATGGCGGAAATGTATTTATTTTAGTCTGTTGACAGTATTTTCTGATTTGTGATCATGATAAATAGACATATCCCAAATCCCCTCTGTAGAAACCTTTGCTTCTAATATATATTTAAAAAAAGGAAACAGAAATTTTGAATGTATGCAAATAAGTGCATATTTAATTAGATAGCCCCTCATTTCCATATTTAAGCTTAACGACAGGAACGAGCGCAACCGACCACGAAAGCCGAGGACACTTACAGACTGCAAGTTAATAAGTTGATTATCCACGTTTTATTAGGCTCTCGTTCATAGAGACTTGTGGAATCTGCGATCTCTGACCCAGACTGTTTGCTCGTTTCCATGGATACGATACTCTGTGTTTCCCGCCAACTGGCATCCCGGGTGTCGAAATACTATAGGCTGAACTGGCAGTGGGCGGAGTCACAGACCAAAACACCAACCGACTGACAACACGGAACCCGTGGCTTACAGCACACGTAAGATGACCGACCTTTGAACCAGGCAGCGGGTTTGAAGAGCGCCTTCTTGAGCGCGCTGTACAGGTGGAAGTTAAGGCGCTTGTACTCCGTGATATCGTCTCGAACCCGAGGCAACAGCACCAGATTATAGAAGCGCTGAGCCATGCGCTCCTTCAGGTTAGACGAGAAGATCCTACACACACAAACGTTTTCAAAACACCATTTTGACAGCCCTAGTGTGTAGACTGGGAAGTGTGCGTGACCTCTGACCTGGTGGCCTGGTACATGGCGGCGGCGGTCCAGCTCTCCGGCTCGGTGAGGTACAGGACCTGCTCCCAGTTGGACAGAGCCGGGATGATCTTAAACGCTTTGGGGAGTTTCCCACTCCGGTACTTCGACAGCACCTGCGGAGAGAGAGAGACATAGAGAGAGAGAGAGAGAGAGAGAGAGAGAGAGAAAAACACTTATTTCCGTATGAACGATGTTACTTAATGAACCTTGTTGTAATGTTACCAGTTTCTTTACTGAAAACTACACGACCCATGATTCATTGTTTACAGTGCAGAATTGTGGCTGTAGGCTAGTTTAACGCACCTTGCTAACGCCTCTGTAGACCTGCACGACTCGAGGGTCCAGCTGAGGATCGGCTCGTCCTGACACCTCTGACATCACCGTTCCCACCTCAGTCTGCTTCTCCGTAATCTTCTCCATGATGATGTCGGCTAGCGTGCGTCTGTCACACACACACACACACACTTGTACATTTGGCAGACGCTTTTATCCACAACGACTAGCACTGCATTTCAAGACACACATTTACATTCTTGCTTTCCCTGGGAATCAAACCCTTGACTTTGGTGTTGCAAGCACAGACACTACTGTTTAATCAACAGGAAAGCTCATGTTAGCACACACACACACACACACACACACACACACACACACACCTGAGTGGCGGGTTCTTGTTCATGAACATCTCGATGGCTAACTCGTCCTCAGGATCCACGTCCACCTCTCGGCTCTCCTCCACATGATGACCCAGAGCCGGCCACTCCTCGTCAGAGTCTCCATCCTCTGCGCTCGCACCTGAAACACACGTGTGCTTTTATAGACTGTATACAAATGCGTGTGTAGAGTGTATGACGATACAAATATGTGCGTAGAGTAGGGCTGGGCGATATATCGAGTATGTACGATGTATCGTTATATTTTTTGAAACGATATGGAATGAGGCAATACCGTTTATATCGATACAGTAGTTTGATATGAGCACATCTGAAAAATAGCGGAGGTTGCAGTGTGAGCTGCTGCAGTGAAAGTAGCTAGGCTACGTAGTACAATTTGTCCTAAACATGACACAAGCTTATATTAATTGCGTCAAAATCACTTTGATATAGTTAACAAGTTTAAGGCAGCTTGCCGCCCTGTCAAATGTTCTGACAGACACTGTTGCTGACTGACAGATATACTTGCGCTGTTTAATGCGTTTGAGATGTGGTGCTTTCCTCAGTGCTCAACTTACATTTCACATATTCTCCATCTGTAAATGTTAGAAAGTAAAGCAAATATGTCCATTTCACAACAAATATGTCCATGTCAGAAGAGGACGAGCTTCTGCAAGTGAATCTCCGCTAAAATTCATGCTTCCTTGAACGAGCGCCGGCGCGCACATGCGCGTGAATAGTACTACGTAGTACGCAATAATTCTGACTAAAATAAACATATTGCTAAAATATTTGTTGTTGGAGAAAATAAATGTGCCATATGTGGAATTTTAAACCTACAAGTATATATTTTTAATGAAAGTGAAAGTGATTATAATGGGGTAATCAAATGCAGGCTAATATAATTAGTTTGTGCGTTGTTTTTGTTTTTATTTTCATTTTTAGTTTAGCTTTTAGTCAATATAAAAACAAAAGCTTTTTGCACATAATATATTGCATAGCCTATATTATTTTTGTTTCCATATACTTCAATATCAACATTGTTTGTAGGATATCATTGGGCCGAATGTGAATATATATATATATATTTTTTTTTTTTAAATATAAAGATTTTCTTTATCTAAATAGAAAACGTAGAAAGTACCGAGATATATATCGTATATCGCCATTTGACCAAAAAATATCGAGATATGATTTTTTGGCCATATCGCCCAGCCCTAGCGTAGAGTGTGTGACGTTACCTATTATGTTTCTGAAGCCCAAAGTGGGCGGAGCCGGCCGTCACCATCTTGGCCGCGCATCACTCCCGGATAAGCTAATATGTGCAGTAGGGTTGCCGCGGTGAGGAAAATTTCCCACCGGTTAATCGACGTGTGACAACACCGGTAATCCCGGTGTCACCGTGGAGGGCAGGGCGGGGGGGTTAAATAGCTTTTAAATGCGTGCGCGTTATACTTTCACTTTCGAAATAAGCGTCAATTGCTTGTATGGACAAAAAAAAAACAACTCGCTGATAATAAAACTTTTATTTATAGACTTTTATTAGCATAACGAACGAATAAAAATAACCCCATGCATAGGCTGAAAAAAGTGAAAATCGGCAAACTGTGGGCCCAAAAAAAAATAAAACGTTTATTAACGAATAAGAAAACAAAATAGGCCTAAATAAATTAAACAAAGTTTAAATAAGATAAAACCAAATAAAAAGAGACGAATATAAAATAAAAACTTTAAAAAGGACCTTAGCCTACATAAATGCACTCTAAAAAAAAGTAAAACACTATAAATTGGCATTTATTAACATTAATATATATATTGGCCAAAATATTGCCAAACAGACGCTTTTGCATTGCGTTTTGACACCAAATCTTCCGCCATTATCTTGCTTTTCTGTAATTTGACTCGTTCTCGTCTCCACACGTGCTAAATGGAATACTGATGCTTGCTGATCTGTGACGTGACGGCACGCGTTGCGCAGTTCATTTTTAATTATAATGCTCTCTTCAGAACTAAATAATTGAAAATTATAATTTTTAATTAATTCAAATAAATATTTTAGCAAAAACGAATACTTTAAAAAAAAAACTCAAGACATCGCGGTGTCACGGTGGGAAAGTGATGTCACCGGTGATGGGGCTTAAAACCGGTAACACCGTCAACACCGTCTATCGCGGCAAGCCTAATGTGCAGCGATGCGGATTAGCTGAGGTGACGTGACACTAACGCTTGGTTAAAACCTCACTCCCCTGGACTCGAGAGGCACGCTAGCGACTGAGGTCTTTATTGTCCTTGTCAGCGCCCGCCTCCCACGTACGCGGAGACTACCCAGACAGCAATCAACTGACATTGAATCAACGTGGAAACGACGTCTCTCATGACATCGAAACAACGTTGATTTTGCTCATCGAATTAACGTTGAACCAACGTCAGACGCGGCATTCTTCAAAGCTAAATGAAAATCGAAAATTGGTTTGCTTTCATAACGTTGAAACAACGTTGATTTCAAGTTGATTTTCCGTTAGTTTTGAAAGAATGACGCGTCTGACGTTGGTTCAACGTTAATTCGATGAGCAAAACAATGTCAGATCAACGTTGTTTCGATGTCATGTTTCTACGTTGATTCAATGTCAGTTTGCTATCTGGGTAGGGTCGAATCCCACTCGGAGCGATATGAGAAATTTGGTGCAGTGACCCGTGTGGGAGTGAGGTTTAGGGGGCGAGTGCAACATATCTAGGCCACACACACAAACATCACTCCCCTGGAATCAAAAGGCGAGCTGCTTTAAAGCTATTTCATTTACTTTTCAGAGTTAATGTAAAGATTTACAGATGACTTGATTTGAGGTTCGTAATATATGATGTACTCTGACTGTATTGAGGAGTTTCATATATACAAGAGTGTTTTTGCACTTTTCCTGGTCACACACAACTTCCCTGCACTCACTGTTGTAAGTTACACCTCCATGCCGCCAATTCAATGTTTTAATTTCCAGACATAGTAAATGCTGTAGTTGTGCTAACGGTAAAGCCGTTGGTTCCGTCCATAGACGGTTCCATCCAAAATGGCGCCATCTAGCGAGTGTTGTGGAAAGTTTCACCTCAAGAGTTCTGTACTGTTCGCTAACTCATGCTGGTCCACTCACCTAGCCGAGTCGCGGGCTGTCTCTTGGGCTCTGCCGCCAGCCCCAGCTCCGTCTGCAGCTCGTCCTGTTGGATCCGGGCCTGTTGCAGGATCCTCCGGGACAACTTCTCGTCGACATACTCCTGCTCCTCGAGAGTCCGGGCTCGGTTCTTCACTCGCCCGCTGGCCCGAACCGTGTCTCCCTGTAGGATCTGATCGGCCAGAGACACGCCGGAACCGCTTACATTACTCCTCTTCACCTTCGGCATGATGACGAATTAATATTATTATGATTATATCGGCCTGAACTCATGACACGCAGCCGCGCGCCGAACACACGTGTGTCTGAACCGAGGAAAATGGCGCAGTGTGTTTGCGTGTGTGTGTGTGTGTGTGTGTGTGGCTGATCTGAGATCAGATGAATGGAGCGAGCTACTCTATTTTTTATTGAAGGATCACAGGGGATACATGTATCACACACTAACAATAGGACAAGAAACTAGAGGTAAAAAGGGAAAGCAAGGCAGTAAAATACAGTGAGATATATAAAAAAAAAACATTTAAAGCAATAAATTAAACATGGGGAAATAGATGACATGGGGGGGGGGGGATATTAAAAATTGTCATCTAGGAAATCAGGAGGTAAATATATTTTGTAAACAAGAGTCATAGAATAACTTTAAATTCTAAAATTGTGCTTAGAATCAGTGACTGCACATGTGTGGAGATAATTCAGGATACCGAGCGCTAATCTTCATCTAGTTATTGATTTCAAAAACAGTACAGAAACTGCAGAAAAACACTTTATATGGGAATCTCTCCAACCGACGGATTATTGTCACAAATGTCATTTCACAAATAAAACTTAAAAGAAGTCTAAAACTCTATATTTTAGTATGTGTTTCTTTAATTATCTAACGTCGGCTACCTGTTTGTCTTCATCTTGCTCCTCTTTTTATTTATTTTATTTTCTTTCTTAAATTTAGTCTCAATGGAAGTGTGTTATTTTGTTATGTCCATTCTGCAATAAAAAGATAAAAAATATATATATCGATAACAGCTGATCTCAGGTCAGCGCCATCAGTATAGGTCAGCGCTGATTTACACTGTTTACTTCCGGTCACGTGATCTGTGCTGCTCAATCGACGTTTCGGACATATGCGATCATTTTATTGATGTTTCTAAATAAGTACGAATATTTATGACTGTCCGATTAAACATTCCCCACTTTTAACTGATTTTGTGTTTATTCGCGAAAGCCGGATTGACCCGGAAGTAAATACGGGCTCGCGGGATTTTGCAGTAAATAAATGGGTGTAACGTGGTGAGAAACACTTTTGTTTTCATATTATTGTTTAAAAGTTTTGTTTTTACCTGTCGTTTTGAGTACTCTGGTTCTTATAAAACTGTTATTGTTAATATTAAGAAACAAAGCGATTCAATATCTCGTTTATATTCCATATCTTCCATTTGTTTTGTAAACACTGCCGTTCAAAAGTCTGGGATCGGTGACATTATTCATGTTTTTATAAGTCTCTTCTGCTCACCAAGGCTGTATTAATTTGATTAAAAGTACAAAAAAATAATAATATTGTGAAATATTATTAAAGTGTAATTTATTTCTGTGATCAAAGCTGAATTTATCATCATTACTCCAGTCTTCAGTGTCACATGATCCTTCACAAATCACTCTAAATATGATGATCTGATGATCAACACACAGTTATGATTATTATCTGTGTTGAAAACCGCTGTGTACATTTTTATTTCAGGATTCTTTGATGAATAGAAAGTTCAAAAGAACAGCATTTATCTGAAATAGAAGCTTTTGTAACTTAAATGTCTTTTACTGTAAATTTTCATCAATTTAATTTATCCATGATGAATAAATGTACTGATTTCTTTCATTTCTTTCCCCACAAAAATAAAATAAATTATTACTGACCCCAAACTTATGAATGGTAGTGTTTGTAAATTGTAAATAAATGGTAGTGTTTGTATGTAAATAACTGTTTAAA